>JAIPRL010004626.1:0-36733 GCA_025469235.1 Pemphigus obesinymphae | reverse complement strand
ATACATTTTTACATTTATAAATTTTCTATTTTACATTTTTGACTAGTAAATTTTTATTTTACATTTCACAATGAAAATTGGTGATAAATTTCAATCATTCAGCGATGTCGACGTCTCTATAAAAAATTATAAAGAGTCAAAATTTGTAGATTTTTTTGTAAAATGTAACTTACTGTTTAACTTTTATTAAATAAAAAAATTAAATATTAAAATATGTGAATCTAATTTTGGTTAGTCCTGGTTTGTAAAGTAAACACTATATTCTGTGATAACACGAGCATCCGGATCTGTAATAACACGGACGTTCGAGTACGCATTGATAACACGGACGTCCGTGTACACATACAAAACACGGACGTCCGGGTTTCTAGACACAGCGTTATTTTAAAGTTTTCTATACAAATCTTACAATTGATTCGGGTTACTTCATATACAACCGTATTAGTTTAATAGTTTCATCTTCATCTACATAGTATCTAGTACACATTTTACACAATAGACGCATACCTATACTGTATACCTGAGTCTGTTGTAGTCAATACGATAAACTAAATATAAAGCATTGATTTAATCATAAAAAATAATAATAATAATAATAATGATTACGATATTCGAAATGCACAATATGATGTTCAAAAATAAATTGGAAAACAAAACTTTTAAATTAAAAAAATATCGCAGGAAAAGTGTATACTGTATTAAAATCCCGGTTATAGAATGTAGATAACGATAATTAAACTGATTACTGATTAGTCATTCTTGTTATCTTGAGATATCAAATACATTGATAATATATTATGTGATGAAAAGTAATAAAGCAACCTCACAGCCTGTAATTTTCTAGTCTCGGCCATAACTTCCTACTGTAAAATGCACGTGGAAATGTTGAACGCCGAAACTCAAAAACCGAATAGGGTACCTATTCAATGTAGTGAACACTTTTTGATCATAGAATAAGTATTTTTTTGTGCGTCCGCGTATTGTGGTTGTCCGCTAGAGCCGTTCGACGTTTGACTAACACTTTATACTGATGCGTTTCAACATTATTGTTAATTCATATTTTCACAATTGTTTTATTACCTATTGTAATTTATTTACGAAATATATGTTGTACAAATATATTTGAAGATGGACAGTGTAAAGGTGTCTGCGGACGACCTAAGGTGAGTTATATTATTTTAATATTTGTATTGTGTACATATAATCGCCATTTTGAATGTACAGCTTTTATGAAAAGATCAAGTATTGTAGTTACGAATTCTGTATTAGGTACCTAAATACATTGTTCCACTATTTTAGATGATAAATATTAATTAATAAATTATTTCTTTAAAAAACGGGTATTCCGCAACATAATATAACTTTTTGAAATGTAATGTTGTAAACAAATCTGAGTTTTAGTGGGCCGTTGCCCGTTGGTGATAGGTACTAGTGACAAAGTAAATTTTTAGTTGGTATTGGTCCTGTATAGGTGTAAAATACTCCTCTATATTTATAGCAACCATGAAAATAAAACACTATTGTCACTTAGTGACTTAGGTCAGCTTATTCATATAGGTATACTTATGACACTTTTTTCTCAATACATTTATTGGGTAGGTAAGGGTACCTACTTCATTGACACCCGCCCAAAAAAATATTCACCCGTCATTTATTGTTTTTATTTAAAAAAAATGTGCTTACTGGTACATGTAAAATGTATTTTAAAATGATATGTAGGTACTGGTTTAGTTTACGCCTATCAAGAAAGTAATCACCTGCCACTCTTTTTCTCAAATTTTCAGCCTTTTAATCATTAACTATATTACGAGGTATGTTTAGAAAGTAAGTTCCATTGGGCAATAAAAACATGTAAAAGTCTAAATTTAATAAGAAATTTTATTGGGCTATAAAGTACATATACTACCCTATTTTTCAACATAGTTACCACCATTATTCAAGCACTTATCATATCGGGGTACTAGTTTTTGTATTCCTTCCTCATAGAAAGATGCCGCCTGCGATTGTAACTATTTGTTAACAGCTTCTTTCACCTCATCATCTTCGTTGAAGTTCTGGCCACCCATATATGATTTCATGTGTAAAACAAGATGAAAATCACTGGGTGCCAAATCTGGACTGTAGGGTGGATGATTAAATTGTTCCCGTGCGAAATCTGCAAGAAGTTGTTTCGTCACATTTGCTGTATGTGGGCGAGCATTGTCGTGGATGAAAATAATGCCACGGCTAAGCATGCCTCGTCGTTTATTTTTTATTGTACGATGTAGTGTTTTAAGCGTCTCACAATAAGAATTTGTGTTGATTGCTTGACCACACGGTAAAAAGTCCACTAACAAAACACCTTGTCTGTCCCAAAATACCGTGCACATGATTTTTCGAGTTGTCAGTGTCCGTTTGTTTTTTTCGTTGATGGTGATGTGGTATGCCTCCACTCCATACTTAATCGTTTTGATTCAGGGGTGATATGTGAAATCCAAGTCTCGTCCCCTGTAACAATACGGCTTAAAAAGTCATTGCCGTCTTCTTTGTATCGAGACAAAAAATGTAGTGCACTGCGTTTCACTTTGTGTTCATCTGTAAGAATTTTCGGCTCCTAACGTGCGCACAATTTTTGAAAATTCAGTTTTATTGACACAATTTCATGAAAAAGAACGAAAAATTTGAGGGAAATGTATTGATAGTGATGTCATGGTGAATCTTCCGTTTTCATGAATTTTTTTCTCAACTTCATGTACCAAAACATCATTAACCAAAGATGGTCGCCTAGTCCGTTCACCATGAACATTTGTGTGACCTTCATTAAAATGTCGCACCCATCTCCTTACCATTGAATCACTTATCACATTTTCTCCATAAATTTCACAAATTTGACGATGAATATCAGCTGGTTTGATATTCTTTGCATTTAAAAAACGAATCACGGATCACTTTAAAGTAAAATTGATCATGTGATTGGTTAGGTGATCTGATACGTTTAGTGTCGTTGTTTTCTAATTCAACATGTGAGGTATGATAATTATTTGACTTTATGTATGTAATTTTGGTTTTACAAGAAGAGGAGCGGTAAGTTTATTATTTTTTTTTTCTTTTCGCATTGGTATAGTAGATGAGTTTATTGTGGTTCGAGTTAATGAGCAAGATAAGCGAGATGTCAAATAAGTGCATTTCATATGTACCTACCTACCAATAAGTGTATCATTTTTTAAACAATGAAATAACTTGCCTATTAATATATAATGTAATATTATAATTAAAACACTGAACATTTGTGAAAAAGAGTAGTAGGTGTTATTACCGACCAGAATGGCAGGTGAATACTTTTTCGGCAGGAGTAAACTAAAACAGTTAAATGTAAAGTTTATTCAAATCTGGGGTAAAATCCTTGATATAGTATTAGAGGAAATATTATTAAATTGAAAATGGTAAACATCCGTTATCACACAGTCCATATGTATTTTTACTGTGCTTCTACAAGTTTTGTTTAGAGTTTTGTTTCTATAATAAAATGTGTTTATTTGAGTCATATTATTAAAAAAGTTATTAATAATATCTTAAACATTATTTTTCCTAATTATGATATATTACGATATTATATTATAGTATGCATAAAGTAAACATTTAAAAAAATTAACTATTTTTATATCTGTTAATTGATTTTAAGTAAATTTGTATGATTGTATAAATAATTCCATAAGTAATTAAATATTTAATCTTTATTGTACTCTATCAAAATTTATTATCTATGAATCAAGTAAAAGTAATTTATTTTTAAGTATTTAATTATTTTATAATTATAATTTTAGGACAATATTAGATTATTACTCTCAACATCCACCACCATGGGAATATGATTCGTCGCCTACAGCTAAGAAGATGAAAATGAATAACGAAGATATTAATGTGGTTGAACATATTTTGCAATTATTAACATTAGCTCCTGAACATTTTCGAACTCTTTGGAATTGGTCTGAATTTTCCAATTGCTATTTAAATCATAATAATACTTATGTTGTTTGGTAAAAGTTTAAAAATATATATCTTAATTTAAATAAATAAAAATATGTTAATTTTAATGTATGTTTTAAGGTTGGCTTGTCAATGTATGGCCATAATATTACAATTAACGGAATCGGAAAAGCAAACTGTTATTAATCGTCATATGGATTATAAAACTTGTATTGAACATATGTTTAAATACACCTTCATGCCTAAATTGCATTACAAAGATTGTATCAAATCATACGTTAACAAATACATAACTGATGAAGAAGTATCATTACCTATTGTTGGGTCTCTAAAAGAGGTATGATTTACATATTTGTTATTTAACAAAGATGAAGGTGTTCTAATATATTTTTAAATATTTATTTTGTCTATAAGAATGATGATCTCGTACTTGTAAATTCTACAAAACAAAATATTAGGAACCTATCGTTAGCAGTCTCTGTTGGAAAAGTTGTTTGTTTAGTTGGTCCTGTTGGAAGTGGCAAGAGTGCTTTAGTACATTATTTAGCAGATATTACTGGTTTGTTTAGTTATTCATGTAGTATTATTGTATTATTGTTCTAAATACTTTATACTGAACTATCAATTATTTCATTTTTAAAATATAAATATTAATAAAAAAAATTGTTAAAAATGTATTATAATTTAAATGTATATAGGGCATACTGATGATAAATTACTAACTGTACAGCTTAGTGATGAAATTGATTCTAAAATGATGTTGGGCTCATATCATTGTACTGATGTACCTGCAGAATTTATATGGCAACCTGGAGCTCTTACAAAGGTTTGTTACTAATTCTAATTGTCGGCCACCTTTAGTATTTTAAAATAAATAGTAATTCTTATTTTCAATAAATTATATTAAATGTTTTGTTTAAATAAAATTAATGTATACTAAGTCTAGTAATTATGTACATATTTAAATTTGAAATCTGTTAATTTGTTGTTTTGTATATTCTTAATAAACTTTTAATTTTATATTATAATATTTAGGCTGTAATTGAAGGAAAATGGCTTTTGCTTGAAGATATCGACTCGGCTTCTAGTGACTTAGCAGCCGTTCTTGTATCTTTAATAGAAAATAAATCACTTAGTGTACCTGGATTTAGGGATCGAATTGTTCCTGCAACTGGATTTCAATTATTTTTGACTCAAAGAGTTATAACTACTATCAATGGCTATTATCAGAAACAAAATATTGCTACTGATTTATTAGCAAAACATTTTATTCAAGTAAATGTTGAACCATTAAGCAAAAATGAATTGATTGAAGTTATTGAAATTAAAGTAATTACTAATTAATATATAATAAAATAACATTAGTATCTGTAGTAAAATTGTTTTTATATATTGTATTTTTTAGTTTCCAGTAATTAAAACTATTGCCGCAAAAGTTATTGATGTTTTTTTATTATTCTCGGCTGGATTGCATAATAATGATATTGTGTTGACGTCAAAAAATAATGGAAGATTAACATCAACTAGAGATTTAATTAAATGGTGTGCTCGGATAGTCAAAAACTATGACGTGACTTCAAATGACTCAGCTCTGAAAGTGCTTCAAGACGCAATTGACATATTTTGCTCTAATGCAGCAGATTCAAGTAATGAATAATTTTAATCATTTAACAAATAGTATCATTGATAAGATAATTATGCCATAAATGTATTAAGTCTGTAACCTTGTAAGTTTTATTATGATAAATTAAAAATTAAAGTGTCTATCATAATTTCTGAAGAAATTATAAGAATTTTAATTTTCCAAAAGAATTCAGGATCAAAATGTGATTGATATCACTGTATACATTTGTAATAGTACTGAAATCTGTAATCTTGGTTTTTATTGTAATTTTTTATTGACGTTGACTTTATTATTTTTAGCATTAGATTCCAATTTTTAGATTTTTTTTTTTTTTTTTTGCCCATTTACATTTATTGTTTATGATGAATAAACATACTAAATTTAAGGACCCAAAAAAAGAAAAGAAACTTATGAGATAAGTTAAAGAATAAATAAATAAGTAGTGATATAAAAAAATATAACTTCCAAAGTATCAATTTAATGTCAAAAATTTAAAATACAAATTTTAATTTCATTCACATGGTGAGTGAACATCCCAAACTTATTCCATAAACCTTGTGTTGAGTAGCGTCACTTTGTTTAGCTTTGAACTAATTCCATATTGTCGTAATCAGAAAAATTAATATATTTCATCAACAAGATGGGTTTTATAGAGCTATATAATATGTGTATTTATTTAATCAATACTTAAATGCATGTTAATTTAATAATATTTTCATAACTTTGTTTTGATCAGAAACGAGACTTGAACTTGCTTGTCATGTTGCATCATTAATTGGTATTGTCAAAACGAAAGCAGAATTTTTTTTAAATGAATATAAACCAACTATTGTACTTGATGATAATAAATGCATTGCCGGACGAACTTCATTACCAATTGCACCATGCTCTGAAGGATTATCTTTTATACAAACAAATTCCAGATTTGCATTAACACGTTCTTCTTCTTGTCTTCTGGAACGTATAGCCTCTGCTATTGCTGCTCAAGAATCAGTATTACTTGTTGGAGAAACCGGTACAGGGAAAACATCAACACTCCAATTATTAGCAAAACATACAGGAAATAAATTAGTTGTTTTAAATATGAATCAACAAAGTGATAGTGTTGATCTTATTGGAGGTTACAAACCAGTTGAGTTGAGAATTATTATGATACCACTCCGAGAAGAATTTGAAACTCTTTTTAGAACTGAATTTAATGTCCAGAAAAATGATAAATTCTTATGCAACTTGGCGGTAATTTAATTGTTATAATTATTTTATTGTGAAATTTTAAGTATTTTATTTTTTTTTTTTAGACTTGTTTTTTTAATGGTAATTGGAGTACTATGGCCAAATTATTTAAACATGTTATTCGATCAGCTATTGAGAAAAATACAAAACATAATAAACCTATCAAACCTTGGTTAGAATTAGATGAAAAGGTAACACACTTTCAACTTCAATTAAAACATTGTAGAACAACAATGGCATTTGCATTTGTAGAAGGCAGTCTTATTCGAGCTGTAAAAGAGGGTAATATTGTAGTTTAAATTTAATTAGTCATATAAAATATATTTTACATTTAGAATCTATTACTTTTAGTTTAGTGTAATCTAAATGTATTGTTATGGAGAAATTCAATTTTTTTTTTGTCGAATAATTACAATACTTTATAGATTTTTGAAAAAATATGAGAAAGTAATATATGTATTATTATATATTTAGGACATTGGGTTTTATTGGACGAAATAAATCTTGCCTCAGCTGAAACACTTCAATGCTTATCCCTTCTACTTGAATCTGATAGAACAGTGACTATATATGAAAAATCTTACTCCAAACCTATACCTAGACATCCAAATTTTAGATTAATGGCTGCAATGAATCCATCTACAGATGTTGGTAAAAAAGATTTACCTCCTGGTATACGTAATAGGTAATGTATACTGAGTTAACTATATTCATTAATGTTTTTAAATTTAAAATCTATTAATGTCATTTTTTGTGTATAGATTCACCGAATTTTTTGTCGATGAATTAACTGAACGATCCGATTTAATTATTTTAACAGCCTGTTATTTATCTGATTATACCGCACAAAAGTTGAATGCTATGGCTAAATTTTATTTAATTGCCAAGCGTGAAGCTGAACAATTTTTAGTTGATGGAACTGGACACAAACCTCATTACAGTTTGAGGACATACTGCCGTGCAATATCCATAGCATCTTCAAATCCTTGTCAATCTGCACAAAGATCGTTATATGAATCATTCTGTCTTAGTTTTCTAACACAGTTGGATAGTTCCTCTCATAAACGTGTTGAATCATTAATAGCTACCACTATGTTTGGTGAGAAGATAATTCAAGGAGTTTTAAATCAACCTATACCAAAACCTAAAACCAAAGAACAATCATATATTCAATTTGAAGGCTATTGGGTACAGAAAGGAGCCGTGATACCTTCAATTGCTGAAAAAGTATAGATTTAATTTTTAATTTTATGTAGATCAGATTTAATTTAAATTGAAATATTTTACAGTATATCTTAACAGACAGTGTAAAAAAGAATTTACGTGATCTTGTAAGAGCTGTTTCATTAAGTCGTTTTCCAGTTTTGATTCAAGGAGATACTTGTGTAGGAAAAACTAGTCTAATTACTTACTTAGCAGCAGCATCGGGTAATGCTTTATTTCGTATAAATAATCATGAACATACCGATTTGCAAGAGTATATTGGTTCTTATTCAGTACAAACCGGAACGGGAAATTTAGTATTTAAAGAAGGTATTCTATTTATATTATAGTTGTATCACATTCTTTAATAACAATAAATATATATATATATATTTAACAATGTTATATACCTAATTTTATTTTATTTTTATTAGGTGTTTTGGTTGAAGCCATGAGAGAAGGTTCTTGGATTGTATTGGATGAATTGAATTTAGCACCAACTGATGTTCTAGAAGCTTTGAATCGTGTATTAGATGATAATCGAGAATTATTTATACCAGAAACCCAAACACTTGTCAAAGCTCATCCTGGATTCAGATTATTTGCAACTCAAAATCCACCAGGATTATATGGTGGACGTAAAGTAATTTATTATTGATGCATCAATTATTTAATAATAATTTTTATATAAATTAAAGAGCTTTAATGAATTAAATATTATAATAAGTTGTTAACATTTTATTACTAACAATTAAAGTGATAAAACATAAATCCCCAACTATGCAACTCATAATTAATTACAATAATATAACCTTAGTTAAATCTATATATTAATAACAATTCATAAAGAAATTTAATTAAGATTTCATGCATTATTTTTAACTATTAGGAAATCAACTTATTTTAATATTGGGTATAATAATAATAAACTCATAGTTTTAATTACATTAAATATATACATTATAAAAGACATTTTATTAAGTACTCTCATCCTACATTTATCTTAAAATAATGTATAATTTAAAAAAAAAATAGGAGAGAAATTTGAATGAATTAAGTTTTTCAATATTTAAACAATGCCCAGTACCTTATAGCAATTTTCTTTTTTTTTAGGTAGCACTTAAATATTTAAAATATTTTGTATTTTATGCTTTTTAAAATATATAATTAATGTATTTTAGTATAATAAATCAATGTATAATAGGGACGTCTTAATAAGTAAAATAGAGTAACAATAATATTAAAATTATTTATCCATTTTCTTCATTAGAAATTAAATAAGATTAAACTATTTGACTATTCGGTTAAATCATGTATTTGATTTTGATTGCAACAGAATGTATTTGTTTTACAATATATTGTTTTATTTTTGAAGTATATATATACTTTTTCGTATAGTAAGAGTATGTATTAATGCCAAAAACTTGATATTCACATTAATTATTTAGTAGCACTATATTGTAGAAGTAAAAATATCAAAATATCTTAACGACTTTTCTGAAATTTTTTTTCAATTTTGATAATCTGATTTGTTTTGTTTTTTTTATTATTTATGTATACTATTATGGGTTGAAAGAGCTAAGTTTTTGACAAATATCTTTTCAATATTATTTATTGTAATTGTAATTTTAAAAAAATCAATTTTAATTTTGTCAGTAGTTTTTGTAGTTGTCAAATTCAATACATCCATCATTTGTATCCTATGGTTAAAATTACTTATATCCACTACTGACTTTTTACTAATTAAAAAAAAAATAAAGAAAATATTTTATGCAAATTTTTATTTGATATTTGTGTATGTTTAGATATTATCAAGGGCGTTTAAAAACCGTTTTATTGAGATGCACTTTGATGAAATTCCTGCAAATGAGTTGGAAACAATATTATTTAAGCGGTGTGAAATTCCTTTATCATATGCTCAAAAGGTAGTGTCAGTTATGAAAGATCTTCAATCAACACGTAAAACTGCATTTACTGGAAAACATGGTTATGTAACATTAAGAGATTTATTTAGATGGGGTGAACGATACCGTTTAGCTAAAGCATCAGATAATTATAATTGGAATCAACATTTAGTAGATGAAGGTTAGAAATTAATAAATATAATAAAATATATGTTTCCTTTCAATAATATTTATAAATATATATTTTAGGTTTTTTAGTATTATCTTCTAAAGTTCGTAAATCAGAGGAAGAACAAACTATATTGCAAATATTAGAAAAACATTTTAAATGTTCACTTTCTTTTGATAGATTATTTACATGTAAGAAATTTTTTTGATGTATATTTTATTATATATACTTTTAATTTTTATAAATATTTGTTATAGTAAATGAAAAAACATCTCCAACAACTCGTCATATACTTGAAAAAATTAAAAAACCCCCTCCTGGATTTGAGCATGTTTATATGTCTAAAAATATTAGACAAATGGTTGTACTTGCTTGTAAGTATAAAACAACTTAAAAGTACATTTTAAATATTAAATTAATTATATTTATATTATATCTTTGTTAGGTAAAGCAATTGAGTTCAATGAACCTATTTTATTAGTTGGTGAGACTGGATGTGGAAAAACAACAGTTTGCCAAATGATTGCAGCTATTAATAAAAAGAAATTGTTAACTGTAAATTGTCATCAACATACAGAAAGTTCAGATTTTCTTGGTGGATTGAGACCGATTCGTAAAAGAAATGAGAATCATGATAAACTTTTTGAATGGGTTGACGGACCATTGGTAAAAGCTTTAACTGAAGGACATATGTTTTTAGCAGATGAAATTTCTCTGGCTGACGATAGTGTTTTAGAACGTTTCAATTCACTATTGGGTAAGTTATTTTTATATAATATAGTTATGTATAATATATATTATTTGCATTTTTATAGAACCAGAGAGAAAACTTTTACTCAGTGAAAAGATAGGAGAATTTGATGCAGACATGGATTTTGTTGCACACACGGATTTTTGTTTTGTTGGTACAATGAACCCCGGTGGTGATTATGGAAAAAAAGAAGTATTTAATCTTTAAATTTAAAAAATATATATAAATTTATATAAATATTGAATACATATATTGCAGTTATCACCAGCTCTTCGAAATCGTTTGACGGAAATTTGGTGTGAAAATTGCTCAGATAATGATGATCTTGTAGAAATAATTAATAATAACTTTTCAATATTCCACGATTATAGTTTATACTTGAGTCAATCAATGGTTTATTTTGTTAATTGGTTAAATAGTACAGAATACTTTAAAAAGTAAGCATTACTTAATTATTTAATTTGTATGATAAAGATATTTTTAAATTATATATTTTCAATTATTTTATAATGAATTTTTTTTTTAATAATTTTATTTATTATCATTTAGCTATTTAAAGTTAAACATAACCATAAGAGATTATTTAATATGGGTACAATTTATTGAATCAATGATGAACCAAATACCTAAAACTAATATTATATATAACCGTATAGTAGGATTTAAAACATATTTTAATGAAGGAGCGGTTATGATATTTCTTGACAAGATAGCTCACACCAATGCTGGGTAAATTTGTATTTTTGAATTGAAATTATGAAGTATTAATTGTATATTTTCCTAGTTATGATGAAGTTATTGGATGTGCTTTAAAAGATTCCTTAAATAAGTTTCGTACAAAAGCAATTGAAATTGACGATTGTATACCTGAAGACACATTTCAAATTTTTCCATTAAAACCTTCATCTGAATGGTTTGGATATAATGGATATTACATACCTAGAGGTAATTGTTTTCTCAACTATTTCAATTTTACTTTATCTTATTATGTGTATATATTATTTTTATTAGGTAACTTACCAGAACAATTAGTACCAGAATTTTCATTTGATGCTCCAACTACTAAACTAAATGTCATTAGATTATTACGATGTATGCAAATTGAAAATCGAGCTATACTATTGGAAGGTAGTCCAGGTGTTGGCAAAACCAGTTTGATTCAAACAATTTCTAAAATGTCTGGCCATAAATTGACTAGAATCAATCTCTCAGAACAAACAGATGTGTCAGATCTATTTGGAGCAGATTTACCTATGGAAGGGGGTAATATTGGTCAATTTGAATGGCGAGATGGGCCATTTTTAAGAGCTTTAAAAGAAGGAAACTGGATTTTATTAGATGAAGTATGATAAATTTGTATTTTAAAAATTAATATTTTTGCTAAGAAAACTAAGATAACATATTATACAATTTGTGTATTTTTTTAGTTAAATTTAGCATCACAATCGGTACTAGAATGTCTGAATGCAGTTCTTGATCATCGAGGTGAACTTTATGTACCAGAACTTGATAGAACATTTTTAATAAAGTCAAAAAAAACGAGACTATTTGCATGTCAAAATCCAATGAATGAAGGTGGTGCAAGAAAAGGACTTCCAAAATCGTTTTTGAATCGATTCTTACAAGTAAGTTTAGAATAAAATAAACCCAAAATGTTATATCTTAATTTAATTAATAAAATAAAATTTTTATTTGGATGTTTTTAGGTTAATTTATATGCATTAGACTGTAATAATATTGTAACAATATTGCAAAAAATATATGCTCCAAAAGCAAAAAAGTTTATTAAAACATTAAATTTAAATGATTTTGTTAATTTTACATTTTCTTTTTGTCTTAAATATAATATTGATTTGAATTTAAGAGACATATTACGTTGGGTTGATGTTACATTTAAATTAAAATGTAAAATATTGGATCATTTACCATTAATATTTACTGATCGCACAGCAAGTCTAAAAAATGTTGAAGATAAGGTAAGATTAACTTATTTAAATGAATTTGTCAATAAATCAATAATTGTAGTTTTGTGTTTATAGTAAAAATTTTAATTTATATGCATTTAGGTATTCAAAGAAATGAAAATCTTACTGAACATTAAAAATTGCCAGAAATATGAATTTTTAAGGGTATTTTCTTCTGCAATTATGTTCAATAGAATCATAATACCACGTAAACGTGCAATTAGAATGCCAATAGATCAAAGTAATAACCAATTGATTTTAAGATCACATATTCATGTATTGAACTCATTGGCTGTTTGTATGGAAATGAATTGGATGCCAATTTTGGTAATGTATGATTTATTTTATTATATAACCACATTATAAATCTGTATGTTTATATTTAATTCAGGTGGGTAGTGGTAGTGGGAAAACATCTGTAATTAAAACACTAGCTCAATTATGTGGACACGAGTTACGTATATTATCTGTAAATTCAGGCATGGATACAATTGAAATATTAGGTGGATTTGAACAAGTATGTAAATTAATTAATTTAGAAACATTTTATTTATAAAATTATGATTATAGGCTGATTTTAATAGACACCTTGAAGAATTTGCTAAAACTATAGAAAGTGCAATATATATTGAAGTTGGTAATCAAATTTTAAATGGTAAAACTGATTACTTTTTATTATTAACTTTGTGGAATGAATACACAAAAATGACAGGTAAAATATTTTATATTTTACTTTGAAATTATAGTTAAATTTTATTACTTGTTATGTAATCAGATGTCTCAGATACAGACCTAACCACTATGGCTTCTGAAGTAGCTCTATTAAAAAAACGAATTATTACTCTTATTAAAATTACAAATGCATTAGAAGATACTGATTTGTCACATTCACTACAAGCTCTTAGTGATCGTGTTTGCTCTTCTGGAAATTTAAATTGTGGTGGAAAATTTGAATGGATTGACAGTATTTTAGTGAAGGTAAGTTAAGAGAACTTATACCACATGCACTATCTTTATCTAATAAAAATATGGCGAAAATTACAGTAATTCAAAATAAAATATGATGTTTAGGTTAAAATTACGTTTATTAAACATCCATTACCATTTTTAAAAAAGTGAAAAATTTCAAGATAATATTATAATTTTTTCAAAATATTATCTAACAAAAAAGTTATTAAACTTAAAAAATTTAATTAAAACAAACTAGAAGTACAAGGAACATCCAAAAAGTAAAGATACAACCCCCCCTCCCCCCCAAGGCCACAGGGAATGTCTTTTTGAACATTGGCACTATTGCAACTTTGGGCGACATGTCGTGAACATGTTAAGATCAAAACCGTTTCAGTATGTTACAATCTCTGTTCTTGTGAAGTTTTCATGATGGGCGAGTCATAGTGCTCTCTCGCCACTTCTATCACTGATTGTTCAAAGTGTAAAGTGAAAAGTAGAAGAGAGAATCCAAAATTTGTTAAAATAAAACGAAAATTTTTTATTAGAAACTGGGTTTTATATTTTATTTTAATTTTTAATTCTACAAGTTCCACCAAAAATCATATCATTATTTTATCAGTTCTTCAAATCCAAAGCTATGAAAAATATCCATAATTTAATTTTAATGTTATATATAATTATTTTATTATAATAAAATTACACAATATATTACATTTTAAACTGTAATAAATAAAATAAATTTTTCATGATTAAAAAAAAGGTTAGTTTTTCTTTTTTAATTGTATAAACAAATTTTTAATTATTAAAGTTATAATGTTTTTAATGGATACATTTATTGTATATATACATATTTCTATATTTTTATTAATAAAGATAATTTTTCTCCCATAACCAAGGAAAATGCATACAAAATTTATATGCAGTGAACATGTTAATATAAATTATGTGTATTAAAAATAATAATATATATATATATATATGTGTGTCAACTATTTAGTTCATATAATTTTCCAGAGTCTAATTGATGGTTGTTGGTTATTAATTGATAACGCAAATTTATGTAGTCCAGCTATATTGGATCGTTTAAATGGATTATTAGAACCAAATGGAGTTTTAGAATTAGGTGAAAAAGGTATTGGTTCTGATGGACAAATTACAACTATAAAACCACATAAAGATTTTAGACTTTTCTTAGCTATGGATTTAAAGCATGGAAGTATTTCAAGGTAATAATAACAAATAGAAATTTTAAGAAAATAAATGTTTAAAACACTTTGTTTTTAGAGCTATGAAAAATCGTGGTGTAGAAATTTATATGAGCCCATTGGAAGAATTAAATAATCATGACCTTCATTCAATGCTTGAACTACAAGGCATTTATGATAAAGCAGTCAGATACACATTAATAGAAATACACAGAATTATGAGAAACCTAGTTAATGGAACTATTAGTGTTAATCATCTTCTCCGTTCTGCATATTTAATATCTCAAAATATTAAATGTGGAAAATCAATTGTAGAAACTATTCGAGATATTTGTACCGACACATATGTCCGTTGTTTAAATGGAAATACAAAAGAAAATGCTATGTTAGAAATTAATCGCGTTTTAGAAGAACATCCTAGAACATCAAATGAATTTTGGTGTCCTAATCTGAAAACAATTGATTTATTAAAATCATCAAACTTTTATTATGTTAAACAACATTATAATATTTTAGAACAATATGAATATCTTGGTGAAACGTGTATAGAAGAATTATTATTGTGTTATTTTGCACGTTCATCAAATTATGATATTACAATTAGAAGTCAATGGGTATCAAAGTATTTAAGCCTGAATGATGAAGCTATTAAAAAATTTGTAAATCAACCTCCAAATTTAGAATTTGATATGTTAACTTTGTGTATAAAATCTATAACTCATATAGATCATAAAGAATTACCCTATGATTTCAGATATTTACCTAATTTTTATATTAACAAAGGAAAACCTGTTTTTAACTCAATTCTTTTAGCTGAGAATAAAATACATTTGATATTGGATCATGCTTTGAATCGAGCATTGGACGAAAAATTTGCATCTGAAAAACAACATAAAAAAAGTGTGTAACTAAAACTGTAATTTGATTTGTTGGTAAATTTTTATAATTCTGTTTTTAGGAAAAATGATATCGGATGGTGGAATGCTTCATGATTATGCTATCCTGTCAAATGCTTTTGAAGATTTTCTTAATTATTTTTTGGGTGAAAATTCATTGATAATTGATACATCAAATTGTTTACTACTGAAAGAAATGATTATTTGGACTCGAAAACTTGAACAAATTATTTTTGAAAAACTGGATAAAGAGAGTGAAGTTATTACAGTATTACTTTATTGTTACTTTAGTATTATTGTAAAACATTTTGTACCAATGATGGAAAACTTGACTAGATGCGGAAGGTAATATATTTTTAATCTTTAATTAATTAATATTCATTTTAACTTCTTATGTTATATAAAACTAGACATGCTTGCTTGGAACGATTAAAAACAATGAGAGATAAAGTTCTGAAAAATTATTTAACACCTAATAAATATGAAAAACTTCTCAAAACATTTTTACGCAAATTTAATTCATCATTTTATCAGTGCTGTAAAATACATGGAGATAGAAATATTATAGCACACAGGTTAGTAATTTTTACATTATACAATATTATAATACTCAAAATTGTCCTTTATTATATATTAATTTTAAATATGCCCATCTCTAAAAATCAAGGTTGTATGTATAAAATATATATTATACATACTTATAAAACATAAAATATAACCCTTAATTTCATATGCTAATTTGATATACAATTAATTTTATACATTTTTATTTAATAGAATTTACTTACTTTTTTCAATTCATTTCTTTATATTTGGTATATACTATATATGCATTATTTTTTATTTAATACAAAGAAAAATTTAAAATAGATAAATGTATATTATATTTTTATCAAGAAAAAACTCTTGACAGAAACATTGGTCGTTATATTATATTTAATGTGAATACCAAACACAGACATTTTTGTTATCTTACTCTATGATTATAGGTATGTATTATAAAAATGTACATTGTTTACTAAATTCTAACATTTTAACCGTACAATTATAAATTATTTTCTTTTTATTTTATTCATATAAATCTTTTATATAAAATGTTAACTCTGAAAACGGTTAAAGATTTTGTTTATCTTCTATTTATATGTTATTATTAGATAATATAATTTCAATTTTTATGCTGGATATTATCTACATTTATGTCATTTGCTTTTCCATTTGACAAATTTTTCCCCCACACTAAAGAATCATGTTTTAACTTTTACTTAATATGAGAAACGGTTCAGTTTATTATTTACAAAATAAAATGATTGGGAAATCCACAAATAATCGTGAAGCACAGAATATTATATTTCTGGAAGCATAATATAATAAACATATAATATAGTAATAAAACAGAATTTTATTTTAATTCATTTACCTACTTGAATAATATTGATCTTACAATAATAAATGCTATTGTTTTAAAAAACCATTATTATTGTACTTTTGTTGAAAAATTTAAAATAATCTGATTTGACATAAATTATTGTAAATATCATTTATTATTTCTCACAGATTAAATGATTTACCTACATTCTATTATTATGTTATGATACCACCATGGGTATACTATATATTGTATATATGTCTTCAGATTCTATAATTTGTTTATTTGTACGATTCTATTACTATTACTTCGAAATGGATGAATTACAATGTCGTTTTTAAATTTTAAAAGTTAATAAATATAAAATAAAACATAATAATTTAAATATATATATTTTATATTTATTTATTATATAGAATAAAGATATATTTAATGATATTTATGAATATACATGCAAAATTAACTTGTGGAAAATGTGTACCCCTCGCGACACTAAAGGCTAATAAATTAAGTGATAGAAATGTCCCATAATCTAAAATGGATAGAAAACCGATCTATTTTAAACAAATACTAATGTAAAACTGTAACCAAGGCACTAGTAGAATCAACATTGACTTATGGTATAATTGCATGGGGTGTAGCAAACAAAAGTAATCTTATTAGGTTAAAAATTACACAAAATGATATTCTAAAAATAATCTTGTATGAAAACCGTGATTTTTATATTAATAACTTGTATGAGGAATTAAATATTCTAAAAGTAAAGGGTTTTTTTTATAGAACAACGGTTACTTTCTTAGTAAAAAATAATCTAATTGAACCCATTTCCCATAATTTTAACATTAGAGGTAAATTGAATAACATTATCACTCCTAACATACATAAATCCACCACTCAATCTTCTTTTCTATATATTGGTTCAAATACATAAAATAATTTACCTTATGAAATATGTAATTATACAAATTATATTATATTCAAACTAAATTTATCAAATTGGTTATTACAACAAGCTGTTATTCACCTATATTGTAAATTTCAAATACATAATTTTTATCAGTGCTTTATCCTTTTATATTTTTATGTATTCAATATATTAAGTATATAATATAGCTGTTAAATTTAATTAATGAATGAAATTAAGTTAAGACTCATGGGCCCCCAAACAAGCTTGCTCAGTGAGGCCCATTATACATTGTACACTATATTATATTAACTATGTAATATTTTGTATTGTATTAAATAAAAAATAATAATAATCATGATACTTTAATTTTAATTTTACTATAATTTAATTTTAATTATTTTATATTTGTTAAGATACTCTGCCTCATACCCATTTCACAATGATATTTTTATTTAAAAATGGTTTTTAAACTGATACAATAGTAAATAAATGTAAACTTCATTAGCAATAACTAATTTCTTCATGATTAAATGACAGAAAATGCTACTCATTCTTATGTAGCAGAAAAGTGTGTAGTATTGTGTGTCCTCTCTTTTGTGTTACTACCAACTTATTTGGCGAGTTTTATGCTGCTAATATGTTAGATTAATTCCAGGGCTACTCAAATTGTTGGTATTGTTTTTTTTGTGACCCAATATATATATATATATGTATCTGTTTGCTCCAACACAATTATGATTTCTTTGGTATATTACTTAAAATTAATTTAATATTTCTAAAATGTATTATAGACAAAACAATGATTTCATTACTGCAGTGAAATCAAATAATGTACAAGCATTAATTACACCTGAAATCATAAAACATAGAGATGATTTACTTATGTTTAAATATATTACATGTGAATCTGTTGTTAATGTTACTCATGACACTAAAGGTAATTTTTCATGTCTCAAATTGATTTTTTTATTTACTATAATATTTATGATTTTCAGAAGTAGAAATAAATACAATGAATGACATGGAGTTAAACCTTATTCCATTATGGGAATTAATAATTGAGCGGAATTTGCTTACTTTTACTCGAATGTTACTTAAAGGAAATATTCAAAGATCTAAAATTCGTCCTTTTATGAAATCTTTATTGCACTTTGTGCCTACTGTGTCACCATTTTACTACAATTCCTTAAAAAATAATAAATTATTGGCTACAGAATTTTTATTGGAAGCTTTAAAACATTCTATGAACTCTATTGCTGTAGAAAATCCAAAATTATACTTGGAGTGGTCACCTAGAAGAGGTGTTGAATTAGAAAAAGACAACGACCAAATTAATGAAGTATTTAACAATAATAAAACTTATTTAAACTCGTTGAATTTTTTTCAATATTGTGTTTGTTTAGGATATGCTGTATTCATTTGAACAACCATTATTCACTGTATTTATAACCAATTTATTACTGAAGAAAAATGAACCATATTATACATTTACACCTAGACCTATTCGACATATTCATAAAAATAATCATAATTTAAAATGTATTAAAAGTTTTATATGGAATAGCTCTAAATGGACTTCAAATATTCAGTTAGTTATATATATATATATAAATTATTTATTTTATATATTAATTTTATGATTAATTTTTAGGTTTCAAAATTTTGATACAATAATAAAACTTATAGAAATATTATTCGAACCATTCTTGCCAACCGGATATTCATCTCTTCAAGAATTATACATTTTAAGAAATGATGATGCATGTAAAAGTGCTGTAGCACATAAAGTTAATTTTCATGAAACTATGGTAGATGCTATTTTCGATATTGCTAAAGAACTATCACATATTATAAGCCACTTATATACATACCATTATAAAGAGTACAGTTCAAACATTGAGCTTGAAGACTTAACTAGACAAATACAGTTTAGAGTTGGTCGCTTATGGGTACTGTCTGGCATGTGTTTACTTGAAGTATTCTCAGCAATTTGTTCTGTTGATCCATTACAAAAAAGTAAATTCCAAATTGAATGCTCTGAACGGGAGGTATAAAATTAATTTACTTTAATTATAATTAATTTATAGTGTGTTATATATTTATATTTAAAATGTTTTACTTTTAGAAATTTAAATTAAAAAGTAGATTATATGCTGAAAAATTATTTTGTGAAGCTGATGGTGTATCAGAATTATTCCCATTTAAAAATTACTATATCAATAGACTTAAAATGTTGAACAGTGGTCACCAAAATGTTGGCTATAGGCCTGATCCTCCAGTGTATAGTGTTATTTTTGAAGTAAATTTTCTTTATTTTTTTCGTTTGAATATTTTTAATTAATACATAAATAATTTACCTGCAGGAAGTTACTCGCTTTTGTAAAATGTTTGGTTTGGAAAGTAATACATATAACTTAATCAATTCAAATTATAATGATTGCCAAACTCTTGTTAATGAAATGGATAATTGGCTTAATTCAGTTTCAAATGTTCATAATAGTTTAAATGAACATTTTGCTGCATATTCTGATATTGTATCTGGAATACTTCTTTCAATAAACCAAGTATAAACTTATATTAATATAATATTAATATATTTTGTTGATTAACTATCTATTTAATCATTTTTAAGATGAGATATGGAATGAGAATGTTAAAAAATCATTACAAATGTATTATAACTAAAGAACAAAATGTTTCTTCTAATGATGAAGAATTATTAACATTATTTGGTGAATTTCCACGATTTTGTCCAGATATTATTAAAATGACAAATATGGATGTTTCAATGAATATAAATGATAAATTTAGGTAATATCAGAATTTTTTTTAATTTAAATTGAAACTTAAATTTTATATTTTTTAAGATGGTATAAGGTATGCTTGGAAGAATTATATAATATGTTATATCTAAGTAATCAATCATATAGAACAGATCAATACATAAGTACAGTACAATATATTCTTCAGAAATTTGTATATAATTGGAAACGTCTTCAAGATGAAAAGGAAAAGAAACAAATTGAAGAAGATAGTCTATACAAACAAAAATCAATGTGTGAAACTGTACCATTAGATATTGAAATTGCCCAAGGAATTGCTCATCAATTCCCAACTACTAAACATACTGATTTTGAAGATATTGCAGGCCCTGCTACACTTGATAGTGATATTTCTCAGAATTTTGAAACATTAGAAATCTACAATCTTACAGATAAGGATATAAGTGACATTTGTCGATTGCATACTGAATTTGTACATCCAGCTGCTTCTGCCCATTGGTTATCCATACACCCAGTACAGTTTAATGAGACTGATGCAATAATTAGGTTAAAAAATTCATTTTCTGATAGATTTTGTTTATTTGGAAAATTATTAATGACAAAATTTATGTATTTGGATTACTCAATTGATGGTAAAATGATACCATGGCTTTTAATGGCAACAAATATTGCAAATAATCCAAAAAAAGTTAATAATGATTACTATGATTTTTATCGAGATTCAAACCTAGAATATGCCAAAAAGACATACGAAGTCCTTAAAATGGTTGAACTTCAAATTCAAAAGCTATTAGATGAATATCCAGATCATCCTACACTACAAACTGTGAGTGACTGTTACTTGACTATATTTGTAAATATATTTATTTATATAAATGGCTTTTTATAGATAATTAAAGTAGTAGATAGAATAATGGATTTTGACTGGTCTAGTCCTACATGTCGATTCCTTATTGGTCTTGAACTCTTATTAACCAAACTTCATGAATGGGAAGAAGTTGCTCATCGTGGAATAAGTGTACACGAGGTAACATTAAATATAACTCATTGTATTCAAGAATATCGTAGTCTTGAGTTAACCACCTGGAAAAATTGTTTAAAATCTTCAGTAAAAAAGTAAGAACATTTTGTAAAAAAAAATTTTAAAAAATAGGGGTCTTCAATAATATGTAACTCATAAATAACTGCCTTGCATAATTTTGTTCATCAAAATTCAAATATAAACAGTATTTTAAAATTATGATAATTATTCCAATTTTAAATTATGTGGTGTTAATTAAAAATTAGACTTGTTTTGAGGGAATAAAAGTGGCAATTTTCTGTTTCTTTCCACCATACATTGACATTGCAATTATTTAGATATTTTCGACTTCTCTCGTTCCCATCTAGTGATTCCATAAAAAATCTGGAAATTAACCTGAATTCTATGTTAAGTCTTCATTAAAATGATTTTCCTACTTAATTTATTTATTTCCATGAAAATGTATTATTCCAATATCAGTTTTCCAAATCATTGCATCACTAGATCAATTCTTACATCTAATTAGTTATGTTACATGTGTGATACAGAGATATGTGATAGAAAAGTTGTAATCGTCTTAATAACTAAATCTTCCTATATTTTAATCTCTAATATTTTATAATATATTTAATTTAAATTAATTAGAACAATATATATATATAGGAATGCCTGACTAAAACATGAAATATGACTAAAAATGCCGGACTCATAGTCCTCAGAAGGAATTACCTATTGTACCAAATCAAATTAATCAGATTTTTCATAAAAAAAAGTAAACCAAATCTGCTTGGTTTTTCTCTGATCGCAATATTATTATTTCTTATGTTTATACATAACTACATTGTTAATTTATTTTTTTTGATTAATTCAATATTGTGGAAATAAATAAGATTTCAATACTATTTCATTGAAGACTCCTGTAAATAATATCTATTATATATCTAATAAAATTAATACACAATTACAGAATACAAAATGATTCTTCAAATTGGTGGTTTCATTTGTATTCAATTTTTCAATCATACCTTAACAAACAAGAATGTTTTGAACAAATTGTTTCTGCAATTCAAAAGTTTATGGAAAGCTCATCATTAGGTCAATATATTGCAAGATTAGAATTACTTTATACATTCCATTGTGATGTAGTTTGTAGAGAAAAAACTAAAGAACAAATAGAATTATGCAATGCTTCGTGGAATCTTTATAAATATTATTCCCAATTTAAAGACTGTATAAATAATCGCATTGAAACATTGAGTATGGATATTAAGAAAAAACTACATGATTTTGTAAAAATAGTTAAATGGAATGATATTAATTATTGGTCTGTAAAAGAAACTGTAACTAAAGTACAACAAACTTTACATAAATATACACGGGAGTATGAGGTAAAAATTAATATAAAATAATGATACAAATAAACATAACTACTTTAACTAATACAAAATTTATATATTAAAGGAAATTTTGAAAAATTCTGCTTCGACTGCTATGATTACCAATTCAGTTATATTAAATACTAAGGCTGATATATACATTTTACCCATTTTTAAGTTTGATAATTATCTGGAAAAATGTGAAATCGTTTTGGTAAATATATAATATAATATATATATATATATATATTTAAACTATATTTTTTTATTTTGTTTTAGAATATTGATGATTTATCAAATACAGTTAATGTTCTTCAAAACCTTAATAAATACTCTAAAAAATTATATACAATTTCTGACAGGATAATGACTAATTGTCCTTATTCTACACACATAACGGAATTAAATGACTTCATTAATGGTATAGTCGAATCTGCACAAGAACTCGGTGACTTGAAAGTCAACCCAGAATTATCAAAAGATAAAATGAAATCTCAAGCCAAGCAAATTTTGCAACAGAAACGCAAAGCATTATCTGATTTATTTAAAGCTTTACAGAGTATTGGTTTGTCTTATAAAGCCGGTTTAATGGGTTGTGAACAAACAAATAGTTCTATTGAATTTGCTCGTTTGCCACCAATAGATATAAATGCTGCACTTGATTACTTAGTTCCTAAGTAAGCATAAAGTTAAATGTTTATAATATGTACATGACATTGTGTAACAATTATAATTGATGTATATATACTTGTATTTTAGACTAGTAGATAATGATCTCCGCTGTGCATGGTCTGATTGTGAAATATATTTCTTAAAATCAATATCACAAACTACAGCTCTTAATATTGCTTCTGAAACACCAAAATTAGGTCAACGTGAAATGGATCGTATTAAGGGCTTTATTAATGATCTTAAGGTAACTTAACTTTTTTATCATTTATACTAGTGTATACATTAACAATATTCCATTTTTAGAATGTAACCTGGAATACTAAAAAAAAATTGGCTTCAAATATAAATTCTTTAACCCAATTCCGAAGTATGATATATTTAGCTAAAAAAATTACAAACTCTGTTGGTATTATATTTGATCCATCCGACAATTTTCAGGTAATATTAATTTAAGTCTAGCATAAAATAATAAAATATATTGATTGTTATTATAATCATTATATTACACACTTGTGACTATTATACTATAAATAGTTCTCTGTTGACTATTGAAATTATAAATATTATTTTATTTTAGCAACCAATGAAGTATGTGGTCAATAGTATTAATATTTTACAACAATTTAAAGTTTCAATTCAATGCAACAAAGAAAATATTGATCCTACATCAATCGACTCGATGGAAACCTTATTAGATTCATCATCAGTCAAAAACAAGGATCCAAATAAATCTTTAGATGAAATTCTATCTAATCTTAATGAAGTTATTGATTCGGCTCAAAGTTCTCTTGATTGTTATATAGACAAAAAAGAATACTATGCAATGAAATTATGTGATGTACATTTTATTGATTCTACAAACTATGAGAGTATAAATAAACTTTGTACTACATTGACAGAATGTATTAATAAAATATATGAAAATGTATGGATAAATAAAATCAATACAATTAATGAACACCAATTTGACAGCCAACCTTTTATTTCAAATAATAGTGAGCCTTTATTAGAAGAAATTAATATATTGGTAAATCAAGTTCTTAAATCTGTCGAAAAACTTTACAAAAAACATACTGATATAAAAACTGAAAATGAAGATGACAAATTATTAAAATGTCTAATCATTCAACCATTATCTTCTGACTTGGAAGATTTTAATTTAACTTCAATTAATAAACAATTTCAAAATGTACTTAAATCATCAACTGGTGACAATGTATTAAAATCTTGTCTCCCATTATTTGAACAGTATATATTACTTGTACAATATTTTATTACTCAACAAACAATGACTTATAGAGTATTATCAAAAATGAACTATTTACTCTCTACAATATTTACAGATATTGTTGCAAATGTAAGTTTAAAAATTGAATTATTTTCATCAAATAAATTAATGTTTTCTTAATAGGGATTTTGTATTCCTGATGAGTTATTACAAGACGAAGATGGGACACAGTCTGATGGAAAAAATGGTATGGGCTTAACAGAAGGAGAAGATGGCTGTAAAGATGTTTCTGATCAAATACAAAGTCAAGATCAATTAGAAGATGCAAAAAAAAATTATGACGATCAAACCGAACAAGATAAAAACATTAAGGTACAAAATAATTTATTAATATATATAAAAAAAAAAAGATACTGTGATCAAGTGGTCTGAATGCGTATTTTGGTGTATGAGGTCTGTGGTTTGACTCCCAGGTTGCAAATAAGGTAATGAATAAGATTTTTCTCACTGGTGGCATTTGATAAGCCGACTATAATTACCAAGCCCTTACAATAATTTGGTAGCTATCAATAACCATATTTGACTCTCTTAACATGTAAAGGTTAAATATTTAGTTTACTTGGCCAAGACAATCATTTATAGTTATGTGATGTAATTAATACATAATGCAAACCCTGTTTAAATAAATCCATTTGTTTCCGGCCAAGTAAACTAAATTTGGATAATTTCAATTGAAATAATTTATAAAATTAATAAAATTTGGATTAATCACTATTGAAAAAATGTTATACATTAGACTTAGATTTACTTAGATTTTACCTCATATCACTTATTTTAAATCATTTTTTTTTTCACTTCGCGTTTTTTTTTACATGGAGTTGATGGAGTGTTTTTGTTGGAATATCATTAAATTTTATAAATCAGAAATAATAACAATAAATTATTAGGATTTTAATTTTTTTTTTTTGCCATTATTATGATATAAATATCTTTAGAATCACAAGGCCAGCATTCAAAATGTATTGATATATCACCATTTTAGTATTAATCTATACAATAATAAAGTTTAAATGGTTTAAATAATTTGTTTATACTGACTTACACAATGATAACAAAATAATAATAATAATAAACAGTACGCCACATAGATACCAAATAAACACAATGCCGACAGGTGACGACAGTAGACTAGAATACAATTTTAGGCGGACATTTTTATTTTTATTTTTTTTCTAAACTTTATTAAATAAACCGAGTGATTAGGAAAAATAATAAATTTTATATTTAACGCGGCGGTCCGGTAAAACGGCCCAACTATGTGTTGGTGTGACGAGTGTATGTTTAATGGTGGAGAAATATAGTAGTGAGAGAAGTAGTACACGTACGCCACGCTGCTCCGCCACCATTATAATGTTGATTGCAGAGGTGAAAATAATCACTAAAATATTGCCAGTTTTTTACTTATAACTGAAACAATTTTCAACTAATTACATTAATAATTACAAAAGTACATAACTCATGTTATATACTTACACCGAAACTTCGCTCAAAATTGTTTTATCGAAATAAATGATAATTATTGTTTTCAAATTCAATATATCCACAATGTATCCTATCCAACTGTATTTCTGCCCTTTACTGACTGGATTTTTTTTAATATTAATTTGTATCACATATTTTTAGTTTATAAACAATTTTTGAAATGAAAATTTCAATTTCAGTGTAACATAATATAAATAATTAACCTTTTTGGTAATTTGTTTCTAATAATTTATATAAATAAAGTACGTTTTTGGTGTATTTAAATAATTGTGAACATATTTTACCAAGTTTTTCACCAAGAACTATTATCCATACTAATTAGGTCCAATTAGAAGGGTACAGGATGACTATATTAAATTAATTTATTTGAAAATTACATTTAATTAGTAAATATTAAAATTTCACTATCTAAACACATAAAAAACAACAAAATTGTATTTACAATTATTTTGACAATTTGGATTTCATTATATGCGTTTAAATGTATTGATAACTTTTAATAAAAATTAAATAAAATTTTTTTTTTGTGAATATTTAAATAGTTGAGCATATTTTGTTAAAAGGGCATATTTTAACATTTTTATTGCATATATAACTGCATTTTATATATATTTCAATGCATATGTATGTGCATATTTTTTAATTTTAATAATAATAATTGAGGTTTCTATCATAAAGTTTAAAGAAATCTTATAACTGTCAATTTTGCATTTAATTATTTGCTTAATTTTTTTACTCTATGATTATTAGAATGTGAGTTCTTTATAGAGTACTATAAAGTGTAAACATGTTATATATTTTAATACTGTTCAAGTTCATGTGTATTTTCTTAATATTCTATTTTTATTGTATAGGAAGAAGAAAATGGCATAGAAATGTCAGATGATTTTGATGGAAAACTGCACGATATGGAAAAAGATGAGACTGAAAATTCAGATGATGAAGATAATGGAAATCAAGATAAAGAAATGGGTGATACTGGAGAAGAAGCAGACACTTTAGATGAAAAATTATGGGGTAGTGATTCTGAAGATGATAACGGTGACAACCAGGAAAATCAAGAATTAAAAGATGATGGTATGGGCGGAGAATCCTTAGATGACAAACAACTTGAAGCCAAAAGTAATGACAATAATTTTGATGAACAAGATGAAAAAGAAGAAATATGTCCAAAAAATAGTAAAAAGGATATTAATGAAATGAATGAAGATGGTGATGAAGTTGGTCAAGATCATGTTGATCCTAACCATGGAGATCTACAACCACCACCTGAACCAGAACCATTGGATTTACCAAATGATCTTCAGTTGGATGACGGTGAAATGAATGATAATGATATTGAAGATACTAATCCGTTTGATATTGATGCTATGAAAGAAAATATGGATAATGTGGAAAATTTAGAAAAAGATGACCAGGAAGAGTTTGATATCGAAAATAAAAATAATCTGGAAGACGAAGCTAGTAATGAAGATAGTGATGATGGAAATAAAGTTAATGACACAGTGGTTGATGAAAGTATAGAAGATTTAGGAGTAGAGGAAAAAGAAGATATTCAAAATGATGATGGCGGTAAAAAAGATGATAATAAAACTGGAGAAGATTGCAATGAAGACGACACACAAAAAAATATGAATGAAGCTAAACCTTCAGAAGATGAACCTAACCAAGTTGAAGCTCAACCTTCAAATATTGATAATAGTGGTTCTAAAGATCAAGTTTGTGAAAATGCTAATGAGCAAGATAATAATGATAGGCTTCAAGATAACATAGAAGAAGCTACTGGTCCAGAACAACAAGGTACAGGACGATCACAAAGAGAAAGTAAAGACACCCAGTTTGGGCATAGTTCCAACAATGAAAAAGGTTCCCAAAGTGAAGATCCTGGTATGAATGAAAGAAAAAGAAAAATTAAACCTGGTGAAAAAGATACTGACAGGACATTAGGTGAGATTTGAACATTCAAATTATGTAATAATTCAAAAGTATTATGATTATGAATATATTTATTTTCCCATTTTATTTATTTATTGTAATTTACATAGTTTAAATAACTATCTATTTATTCTTATATTGAAATGTGTGACATGTTTCCCAATTATTATCCTTCTTAAAATACTATTTGGGTTGATTTCTTCATTGTTTTTTAATAAAAGTCAAATACCTTTGATATTCCTTATCAGCAAGTTCTAAAAAGAACTATTTTGATGTGGTTGGTAAGAATGATAACAATTATATACATAAGTAATATTTCTGTAGTTTTAAATTATGAGAAGTAAAACCAGTCCGATCACGAGTTTTGTAGACTATTGGCTTTTATATAGATACAAAATATTGTCACAGCTTACACATCATACCCAGCTTATATTTTCTTCATATTAAACCTTTATCTCAAAATGTTTGTTTCTTTAATTCAATATTAAATATAATTATAATTTTTTTATTTTTAAGCGGAAAATAGTGGTTCAATAAAAAAAAGATTGAAAACAACTGATATTTTAAATGAAAATAATGACGGCAGAGAAGATGATTGTACAAATGATGGAGAAAATGACAAAAAAGGAGAACTGTTTAAACATGTTAATGAAACAAAACTAGGAGATACTGAAACTTTAGATGCAGCTACAAATGTTTGTGTATATTCTAAAAGTTTTTAAATTGTTCAACTAATTGTTATTTTTTTAGGAACAAATGGAAAAACGCCCTTTACCAAATACCGAAGATCAAAATGGTGAAGAATTAAATGAGGAAATAGAAATAGAAATTGAGCAAGATATTGATGAAACAAAATCTATAAATGGTGAAGAATTATTGTCTGAAAAAATAAAACCAAAAAATCAAAATAACCAAACTTCCAAGAATGAATCAGATAATTTAGGAAATGATAATAATGATGAAGAACATATTAATGTAGATGGTGAAATTGTTCTTACTCATACTGCTGATCGTGGCATGGATACAATGTTCCATACAATAGATTTCAAAGAAGATAATGAAATATTATCTATTGATTTAAAAAATCATAAAGAATATATCAAAAATCAATTTGATAAGTGGGTTGAGGTAAGCCTTTTAAAATAAATATTTATAAATTTATTTTAAAATTATAAATTTTCTTATAGAATGGAAATAAAGAACTTCAAAAAGATGAAATTTGGCATAAATGTGTAAATGCCACATCTAGTTTGGCTCATGAACTTAGTGAACAGTTACGATTAGTATTAGAACCCAGTAAAGCATCAAAGTTACAAGGAGATTTTAGAACAGGGAAACGGATTAATATGAGGCGTATTATACCCTTCATTGCCAGTCAATATAAGAAAGATAAAATATGGTTGAGACGGACAAAACCATCAAAACGAGAATATCAGATTATTTTAGCTGTTGATAATTCAAGCAGCATGCAAGATAGTCATGCTAAAGTTGTAAGTATTTTATATAAATAAATAATTAATGATCCTTAACATTGATTTCAAATTTAAACTAATTATAGATCCCGAGCAAAAATATTTTAAAATAAAATATAATGTCCTAGCTCTTAACTTTCATTAACTAAAAATTTTAATTTAATTTAATTTAGTTTAATTTAAACATAATAACAATTTGGTATTTTATATTCTTAACTACTGTAATTGAGAATAATAATTTATTAATTTTTTGTTGTTTTTTTTTTTTTAGTTGGCCTTTGATTCACTAGCACTTGTAAGTAATGCACTGACATTAATTGAGGCTGGTGAATTGGGTATTATGAGCTTTGGCAAAACAGCTAGAATTCTTCATCCTCTAGGTGAACCGTTTAGCGATCAAACAGGTGCTAAACTTATTCATGACTTTACATTTGATGAAGAAAATACCAATGTTGGTCAACTCATAGAATTAGCTACAGCAGTATTTGATGACAGAGGTCAATTAAGTACTAGTGATAAACCTGCTCAGTTATTGGTTATAATGAGTGATGGCCGCGGTATACAAAGTGAGGGACCCAACGTGGTAAAAAATGCTATCAGAGCTGCGAAGGTTCATGGAATATTTATAGTGTTTATAATTATTGACAATCCAACATCAAAGGTAAACTATGTTAAAAATTGAATTTAATATATTAATTTTTATTAATTTAATTATTTAATAATAATTTAATGCTAAAATTTCAAATAATAATTAAAAATTTAATTTAATTATAATTACTAATTAATTATTTGTTAATTCCATTAAATGTTATAAATCGTATATTAACTATACTGTAGTTTAAGAAAGATGTCCGTGTTCAAACATATTAAATAACAACTCTGGCTGTAGCAAAACTGAATTTTCTCTGTCTAAAAAAAAAAATCATATCTGTTAGAACTTGAAAGTTAATAGATAAACTAGTTTTGCAGTACTTAGTACATTTTGTACAGACAACTTCATGAAATTCATTATAGTGATCTATTTAAAAAGCTTAAAATACTGGTCAGTAATAAAAAGTAATATGTACATATCAAATTTTAATGAAAAGCATATTAATACTAATAGAAATATTATGTATTTCATATATATATATAAAGGAATAAAAATATTTAATAATTTACCAAATTAAGGATATCTGAGTCAGTGTATTTTTGGTATAAAAACATGTGTAACAGAGAAAAACATTCATGCCTTGTAAAATTGTCAGATTTTAATTAACATTTTTTCTATTGGAAGAAATATACTTTTTACAGGTTGCATTGGACTTAATTTCATAATAAAAATTTCAGAACCTAAAATAAGCGTCTGAATAATTCCAATTGTATTGGATTTTCAAAATGTTATTTAAAAATTGGAGTTCAATGCGACTGGCAAAAAGTTTTTATTTTATTACTCATTGAAATGGTGCCATTCCATTATATTCTATACAGTGTTGTAGACTTGGGTCATACTTAAACTAACAACTATATTCTATTCAGTTTAAATCTATATCAGGCTGCGGACGAAAATTGATTCATTTTTGAGCATGTACTCTTACATTTATTTCTACCACAAATGATTTCTCTGTATGCAAGGCGGTGGTGTTGGATACCCCAGTTTGACTATAGTGCATAACAACAGTCAATAACAAGACAGCTATTCATTAACAGGCAATTCATTTCACATGAGCGTTTTGGTATAAACTTAAACTGAATAGAGTATATAGTGCATTTATACCATCTTAAGTTGCTGCTGTTCTATGTGTTTAGAAGTTTTCTGAATTTTGCCTCTTAATAAATGGCTGGCTTTTAATAAATAAATTAAAACCCATAAATATTTTCTGAGTAAAAAAATTGTATAATATTTATGAGGATATCACACAAGTTTTTTAGAGCTTCTGTAATATTGTAAAATAATAAAAATATAATAATATTGAAAAATGTTTTTAAGTAAATGATGCCATTTCAATATCATATTTTATTGTTTTATAATTACTAATCACAATATTTTAAAGTGGTTCTAAAGTTATAACATATTATACAATTTATAAATTATAATATTTCTGAGTCAATCTCATTTAGATTTTTAAAATTTTCTAAATATTTAGTTTGTTATAAGAAATAGCTTATTTTTATATTTTAAATCGCTATAAAATTTAGTGATAAATATTTCCAAAAATGTCACTAAGAAGGTTTTCTCCTAAATGTTGTACCAATGTCATATGTTTAGTTTGTATGAACAAATTTTTAACACTGAAAATTATTTGTTTGTGTAGCATCCTCTTAATTATTATATATTATAATAAAATGATAGGTTATAGGACTCTTTATTCCTCTTCCCAGTATTAGGTATTGATTTTATAATGTATTTTAATTTATATATATTTTGTATTTTATGTTATGTTTTATTATTTTTAATGTAATAATTATTTAATATTTTTATTAATACAAATTTATATATATATATATTTTTTTTTTTTTTTAGGAATCAATCTTGGATATTAAAATACCGATATTTGAAAACAACTCTGTTCGTATTGAATCATATATGGATCATTTTCCTTTTCCATTTTATGTAGTCTTAAGAGATGTTAATAAATTGCCAAGTGTATTGAGTGATGCACTCAGGGAATGGTTTGAACTTGTAATTGCCTAATATATATATTTTTTATTTTAACATTTATATAAAGTACAATAAAAATAAATCTTTTTTTTTATATATATTATTAAAATTTAATTGACAATGATAAATGCAATTAATATTGTTTATTTATTATCATTTATGTATTTAAAAAATTAAAAACAATTATAATATTACAATGGTTATTTATTACTTATTATAATTATATAAATACAAAATATTTTTATAAATTATAATATATAGCAAGTGTTAACAATTTTAAATAAAAAATAAAGGACTAAAAACTAAGCATTGATTATGAGGTGTAGCATGCTATATAGAGAATGATTATAGGTACCCATAAAAGTTATTTTGTAGAGGAACATGAAAAAGTGAGTAGTAATTAGATCTAGTAGAATAAGACTGAATATGGAAAGAAATCATCAAGGGAGAGATCAGGAACATCAAGGGAACCATTAAAAATGGAAGAAATAAAATCATGGTCGATGTCTGGATGATAAGAGTAGGAATATTTATGAAATCGCACACAGTAGAATAGTTATGTTGTGGGTGTTTGATTTTGGCAATGTATGAAAAGTATGAATGAAATTTGTTTTGAATGTGTTCAATCCGTTGTTCATCCTTAGCCAGACTACCCCATATTCTAAAATTAATGGCACTAAAATAAAGTACAATGTATAAAGACAAAGAACAGAGGAGAACATTTTAGTATTGCGTGTAGGAAAACCCAAAACTTCAAGAGCCTTACCAATTATGATGTTTATATAATCATAATTATAATTTATTAATTTTTGTTGTCTATGATTTATCCCATAAATGTACTTAAATTTTGTTATATGCATAGAGTAGTATGTGCCTTAATTTATTTATTATGTACTCTGTGACTTTGTTAGTATGTCATGTTAAATAAAATTCATGTCACTATTTAATTGGGACAATCGAGTACCTCATCTGGCTTTAAAATTTCAAGGGTAACCCAGCTGGCATGCTTTTAGGACGAAATTATACTTCCCTATAAAAAGACTTGTAAAATAGTCAGATTTGAATCATATATTTTTTTTAATTTAACAGATAACGAGTGTTTAGATCGTATTAGACACTTCGATTTTCAAAATTCCAATTTCAGAACCTAAAATAAACGTATGAATATTTCCAAATTTTGCATTTTTTAGAAATTATTTTTAAATTAGCCAAAAATTGGAGTCAAATGTGACCTCCAATGATTTTTTCTTTCATGTAAAAATAAATCATGGGTTTCAGCACATTAACTATTGGCAACACTGAGGTTCGACGCTTGGCGTCTTCACCAATCGGTACCAATGATGACTAGTCATCAGTCGATTAAATAGAAAACGACTGCTGTATATCATTATAATCGTGCCACGTATGCAATCCTCATTCGATGGTTCCACACTCCACGTCAGTTATTTGCTTAACGGCTTCATTCCCGAGCAGTGTAGACGCTTAACCCATAAACAAAAATTTAAGAATACTGTACGTGATTCACTGTCCGAGTTTTTCATCCGTTTTAGTGGCCACAGAATACATTTAAACAGTTTAGATAATATTATATATTCATAGATAATAAATCTATTCTTTATTATTATTATTATTATTATTATTATTTATTCTTTATTATCTATGTATATACTCTAAAGATAATAACTGTTTATAACAATTTATTATCTTCTAGATTATCTGATTACGTTACTGTAAAAACCCGTAATCAATTAAAACTAGTTATACCCAGGAACTAAGATATCTTAGTCTTTCAGTTCTTATATGTAGTAAATAAATTGAAAACAATTAAATAAGAAATGAAAATATGAGATTATTATATAGTTATATTTTATAATATTAAACTTATTATTAATTGGTAATATAATATGTAATAAATAGCTGGCGTACAATCATGTTCTCACTTCTCATTTTTCTATTGGTACTAAAATCGTTGATCTCTATACCTACGATAATATTATACTATAGGTAATAGGTACTATTGAAAATTTGAAAACACTTTATTTATTTATTTTTAACAAATATTGTGATTACACAATAATGAAAAGTGGTACTAATAAGAGAATTTTAAAAATATATTAAAATATTTTTATTTTCATTTTTTTTTTAAATTATAATATAAATATTGCTTATACAAAACCCCTTGAAAAAGAGGTATCCTCTGAATCATATTTACTGCTAGGTTGTCCTTATGGTGTTACACAGATGATGCTACATACCTATTTTAGCGATATTACGTTAACGCTCTATAATTAAACCTTCTCTCTTAGTAATCGCAGAGTCAAAATGTAAACAAAATATGAAAGATTGAAAGATGAGAACATTTACTATGCCGTAGAGTGGAGTTTTATTTAATTTTAAAATTTAACGAATTTTCAAATAAACATTGAAAATGCTCAAGCACAGTAAATATTCTCATGTTTCACATTGTGTATAGATTTTGACTGCGATTACAAAGAGAGAAGTTGTTATGGAGCATGGACGTGATTTTTAACAAATACCGTGATAACACTACAATAAAAATGGTACTAAAACATGACTATTTTTAAATTACTTGTAAAATATAATTAAATATTATTAAACTATTGAATTTTCAATATTTATAAAAATCGCCAATGTTGAACCCCTTAAAAAGCGGGTATGTAACCATGAAATGAGAGGACGCTATACCAACCATTTATAAGAAGTTCTGTTTTTTGAATAGGTAACGTTTAACAATTGAAAATGTTAAAATATATTTTAAAATAATCTAAAAATAGTCTCATATTTGTACCACTTTTTATTGTTGTGATGTAATAACATCATTTGTTTATAATCTACTTGTGGCTTTCCGATCTCAATGATAAAAAAGAAATAATTACCATAAATAAAAATTAAAAACTTAAGTTTTTGTTCAATAAGTCTATTTAATCATCTAAAATTTATGATTTTAACTAAGAAACTATGTTCGTCCATAGTAAATATTCTCATTTATTATATTGATTCTGTTTAAATTTTGAATCTATGATAACTAGGAAATAAGTTAAACTCGTGGGTTTCTTTTTTTTTCTTTTTTAAATATTAATACTATTATAGACAAAATATTACGAATGTCATAATATACAACAGTTCATCTGCAGTTTTAAGGGGTTGGCATAGGCAATTTTTCCATCACTTTAGTCGCGACTCGTCTTTGTGTGAATAATAAATAATAATGATTAGTATTAGCATAGAACACGGTTATACAGATATAATGGTGTTTTACACAGAAACGTATGCAGCGACACAGGCCTGTTATTGGCATTGATCAAAAATAAAAATAAATAATAATATCCTGTGTTATTAGTGTGTAACAATGTTGACATACTGCACGTTCCGGCATCCTCATGTCAACTTTTGCCAGGCGCTAAAGTCGTTTTGGGTAAATGTTTTCCATGGATTGTGCCCGAGAAGAGTATCCCGTGTACACATATGTACCTACCTAACTGTTTTTCAGGGAGTCAAAACGGGTTAAAATTTTTCGGGTTTCGGGTTACGGATTTAAACCGGTTAAAATTTTTTCGGGTTTCTGATACGTGGTTAAAAAACGGTTTTAATTTTTTCCGGGTTCCGGGTTCGGTGTTGAAAAACAGTTAATATTTTTTTTGGGTTACGGGTTTCGGGTTTAAAACTGGTTAAAAATGTTTTCAGTTGACGGGTTTCGGGTTAAATTTTTTCCGGTTAATGGGTTTCAGATTCAATTTTTGGGGTTCATTTTTAAGTATCAGGTTCAAAATATTTGTTTTTTTTTTTTTGAGGATTCCAATAAATATTGTTTATCAAAAATTGATATCAGAATATAATATGTTTCATATGTTTTCAATTAGTCGCAGCAGCCTATTCGTTTTCCTAGACTTGGCTTGGTCGTGG
>JAIPRL010004625.1:0-36734 GCA_025469235.1 Pemphigus obesinymphae | reverse complement strand
TGATTTATCATTGCTTTCAAATTCAATACATCCACCAAAAGTACCCTACCCAGTAGCGAAGTGCATCCACCAATACTGACACCCGACGAGCGAAGTGCTTCCACAACCTACTGACCGGCTTTTTTAAATCTCGTTTCGGCATTATTTTCAATACGATTTTGATATATTAAAATATTCACTAGATTACAAATGAAACGATTCTATCACGTGACGGTTTTTTAAATTGTTCAGGAAAGCGTTTTGTAAATTCAATATGTGGTACAAATTTAATCATATTAATTATAATAACTTTTTATTTTCTGTAGGTATCTCATTTTTGGGTTAAAATGCGTGTTTTAAAAATGATATACAATAATCTATTTCGATAAAATTGGATTTAGAATTCTTTCATTATATAAGTCAGAAAATTTTATTATTAGGGAAAATTGCTTGAGTGTTTTTCAACAAAATATCTTTACTCTTCCGACCCCAATAATATATTCCTGTATTTCAATGATCATTCGCTTGTATACAAATCTCTGTTCAGTTTGAGACGTGCGTTTGATTTTTTTATTTGGTTTAATGGTTTTAACGGATGAAGTGTAAATGTGTAAATTCTCGCCCGCAAAAGTATTTTACAGAGAGTATAATGTGCGATGTATTTTATAGTATACTTATTCAAATTTTCAAAATAATTCTTAATACGCATATATTACCTATATCAATCAATATTATATTATCAAAATCGCATATATCTAATAATGTCTGCCGTGGGTCAAACATACCTATTTTAGGGTATATTTTAATTTATAATGTATTATGATCGATATTTACTTTTAAAATATAAATATTTTGAGTTATTAAATGTAGATACCATCTAACATATTATTATGTTCTAGAACGTTTCGGCGCGGCTGTTTTGTCAACGAAAATGTAGATTTTGTTCACTAAGTTTAGAAATTCTCTGTACAAAATGTAGATGCAATAGATCATTTTAACTTGGTAAATTTTGGATTTAGGACCATATTGATATATACCTCAAAATTATATAAAAAATTTTGTCTATCCAAACATCGTGCTAAAAATAGTGGTTCAAATTAAAAAAAAAAAAAAGTATTTACTGAATATTCACAAATCTAAAATATAAAACATATAAATAAAAACGTGTATTTTATTTTTATTACATGAAAAAATACATTGGAAAAGTGAGGGGATATAAAATGTTTTCAGTTACCTATTTAAAAATACAATAAATGTGTGATATTCTCTAATTGTGCTTTTACCAGATTAACCAGATACCTACGTTTATATGTTTAACAAAAAAAATTTAATTTTCAAATATGGGTTGTAAGACATTTTTATTGTAAAATTTCCCAGTGGAGTATTAATAATAAATAAGTAAAATGTAAATATAATGTTAATTTAATTTTAAGCACCTATTTATATTTTTCTCTAACTATTTGGTATTTATTTGTATTCAAATACTATTTCGGTTGTTTCTATTATATTTATATTGCTATTATTTGTCGGAATACGTGGTGCGGTGATGCAACAAACAATATAATAGTAACATATTCTTAAAATAATTTAATGTATTCAAGTCATAAAAAACGTACCGAATGGGCACTAAATAAAAATATCTAAACATTCTTAAACATTAATTAAAATACTTGTAACAATAATCTGATATTCTAGCTATATTTAAGTATTTATTTGTATGTGAATTGTTATTTTAAAATTAATGTTTTTTATTTCTAACTATACTATGGAAAATAATAGCGGTTTCAATAATTATCATAATAATAAAAGGCATGGATAATATATTATGGTGTTGTGGTAAAATTGTCGTCAGTTATAAAAATATATCTAGTACAAAATTGCTGCATTCACATTTACTAGAATATATATAGTACCCATGTATATTATATTAATATATGATAAATAAATAAGTATTTTTGGGATTGATGCCGTGAAAATTCTTTATCCGAGTTATAATACATACGAGTTTCATGCATACGTCCCGGTATATATATTATTAGTTATAGGTATTACTTATATTATTATACGTGTAATGTGTGTATACGTATATCATTATACATTTCTAATACAATCGCAATTGGAATTTGAACATAAACTTTCACATCTGCAAAAATATTGTAGGTATTTATTATATATATATATATATACTTAATTTATATATAGTTTATACAGATATTTGAAAAAGTATTTTATCGAAAAACTTAGTACATATATACAGATATATCGTGAGTGTCTAGGATTAAAGGAACGCATCAACGAAAATTGAAAATTGTTTTTATTAATTTAAAAATGGTGTTTTATTCTATTTTTACAATAACCGTGAGAAATTTTAATAATAATATAATAAAAATATTATAATTTTTAAATTTAACGTTTTGGTTGATACGTCCCTTTAATCCCTAGACCCTTAATCGTATAGATACCTACTTATATCTGTAATACGTTGATAACACGTAGGCCAATTAAATTTATATCGTATAATGTAATATGTAAATCTAAGACGAGTATATTATTATGATATTGTGAAAAAAAAAAGATTTAATTTTCATGTTAGGCACTACAAGTTTCCACTTGTACTTGAAAATTGATAATTTTGTTGAAAAAATTCAAATGACTATAAAAAAACAACTGTGATTACGGATTTTTGAGATTTTTTTGAATTTAATTAGAGTAACGTATATTTAACATTGAGTAAAATTTTCAGGTCTTAGAACTTAAAATTACGTCTTTTAGGACTTAAAAACCTCGAAATCTAAAATGTCTATAAATAGTCCAAAATTGCAAAAAATTTAATCAACATGAATACTGAATATATTACTAAATTAAATACTTGATGTACATTTCAAGATTTTAAAAGCGCTATTTTCGAAATTACGGAGAAATGAAAAACATGGATTTGACAAAATCTTATTTTTGTCGTTTTTTCGTAAATTTTTGGTAGTTTTAAAAAATTATTAAAAAAATCGAAACTTTAAAGTACTAACTAGATGCAATTTACTACAGGAAACCGAGTAATCTTGTAAAAATCGGAGCACTCCTTCTGATAGAAAAAGTGGTTACAAAATAAAAATAAGTAAAAAAATAAACATTATTGTGAAACCATTAGCTCCATCGCTCAAAAATCTGAAATATAACATATATATTAATATTAATATAATATATAATACGAATACATATTGTACTTTGTATACTTGTATATAGTTTATTAATTTATTCATTACTTCATGACTTTGTAATGACATTTCATTCTCCGAAATGTTTCGGACATGGGTTTTTGTATTTTCATAGGTCGTTTTCTTCTTACTTTCACATTTATTATATAGATTCACGATATGAAATCATTAATAGGTATATGACGCGTCGAATGAATTTAAATCTTCTGAATTCTTTGATCATTTGTTTCATTGCTTGGTCTTCTTATGTTATTATGTTCCAAAATCTAAACTATACAATTTAATTATCATAATGTGTATATTATATAGCTGTTAAACTTTTAGCCGCGGTAAACAGGCTGTTATGTAATTGTACTTATATGTATATATTATATTGTCGATGTGCATAATATAATGTATAATATTATAATAATATAATAGTATTGTTTCGCTGTGTCATCGTTTTGCATTTCCGATGAAATTTTACGCTTATGCCGTCAATTAAACAAAAAAAAAAATATATATATATATTTATACTGGTCAATATACATTATACATGTATATATAATTGTTTCATAATGCTTTGATTGCAGCTATATATATGCTATATATATATATATATATGCAGCTATATATATGTATGTATACTTCCTGGTGTGAAGACGATTTTTTGTCGTGTTCCGATTTCGTCGGTATATACTTCCTGCAGTCTGACGAAAGTGCAACGAATTTTTTGTCGATATGATCGAATCGAGTCCGATAATAATAAGTCTAATTGAATTAAGATTTTGTCTATTTGGTCCAAATATCGCCAATTTTTTAACGCATATCTGTGAAACGGGGGGGGGGGGAATTTTTGATTTCAATTACATACTTGTATAAATAAATTAGTAACTAACCCCGGAGTATACTGGTTGTCTCCCAAAATATACGTTTTGTCTCCCACTCTTATCGTAAATAAAAAGGCGAATTAAAAATATAGTCAAGTATTTCAGAATTATATACGGGTTGCGTCTCAAAAATGTCCACAACAACTTGTCTCCGCTCATATAATTATTATTTAGTCGATGAGCTTCGTTGAAAATAATTTAGAAATAATCTTAAAGGTATTTCCTACAAAAAAAGTTCCAGAGTTTAGTGGTACGCCTTTTATTTTTAAACCATTGCCTACTACTTACTTGTTGTCTGTTAAGAACTTTTTCAGACTTCGGTTAATGGTTTTTGATTATCGCGGTAATGATACAATTCAGAATATCTCCGGGAGTCGAATCGTGTATATCTTCGGGAAACAATATTCGTATAAACATTATTATCCGTCTGTTTAACCTCGAGAGGTTACTCGTACTACTCGTAGTATAATATATTATGTCCCCTACATGTTAATATACCTATAGTAACTCGCATGTCGTTTTTCGGACACAAATATATTTATAGATATTATATTTTTGGATTCGATTATGTGTACCGACGATTGAGTTGTGTTACTCTATACAATTGTAATTTACTATATATTATTATTATTAAGTATTCGGTACACGACTCGAACCGCCGCCACCGCAGCTACTGTGCGCGTCTCATCCGACGCGGTGCTGCAGGAGGGACACGACCGCGGGGCCGTATCATTTGCTCTAATGGCGGTTGCTACTGGTTTTCATCCGAGGGGGTGTAAAAAAAAAAGAATAAGAGTAGGTATCACCTGAGGACAAAAAAATATATAATATAACCTGAAAATTACCTTATATACCTGTAGTGAGATGCAGGTTATTTATTTTTTTTTTTTTTGCGTCGACTTAGTGGTCACTATAAATAGACTGTGAGCTATGCGGTATATATTATGTATATACATACATATATATACATACATATATATATATATATATGTATATATATATATATATAGATCCACGATGCGTACCTATATATTAGACTTAGCTCTCGCTGTACCCATTTTGTACCCGGAGAAAGAAAAACCCCGTTCCGGTTAATTTACCGGACAAATCTGGTAGAACGGAAGTGGATGAAAAAATATCGTTAAATAATAATAATAATAATAATGAAAAAAAAAAAAAAATAATAAATATATACGTTTTTTCCCCTTTTCTTTATCCGACGGACACACACATATTTCGTCCTCCAGCTCAGCGTCGCGTCGTAAAGGAATGCGGTTCTAGGATAGGCTCGCGCGATAAGGAACATCCGGTCCTGCGGATAGGGTCAATGGGTTTTTTGTGTATTATAAGGACGCACCACGACCGTGTTGTACACAGTGGTATATACAGTGGTATACACAGTGGTATATAATATATATAAACGTGTGTTTGTATTTATTATAATATATTATATTATGTACTAGTATTCTGTATTTTCTATATGTGTGCAGTGTTGGCGAGTGAGGTTTTGATCTGCGCTTCCGGTACGAGGCGGGGTAGTGGGATCCATTACACAAAAGGATAAATGTCCTTTTCGGTGGAAAGGTCAGCCAAACAAATACATACAGTGCATGTACGCGACACGCCCACGCCCCTGGGGATTCTTGTCGCGTTCTACCCCCCACCCCCCTTAGTTCTGCAGTTATATATATATATATATAGGAATTTCGACGACCCAACAACCACTGTTTATTTCCCATTTGTCATGTGCCATTATCAGAACGAATTGGTTCTCTTTATTGTCGATGACTTTTTTTTCCATCATTCGTTTAACAAAAAAAAAAAAAATTTCCATCTCCTGCGATGAATGCAAACGAGTTCCCTTTATATCTATATAAATAAATGTATAATTCAAATATTGGGTAAGGTATATATATATATATACGATATACTGTTGCATCGAGCGATAAAAAGCTTTCAATCATATATTATAATATATGAATGATGGAGTTGAATCAATCGTTTTCCTCCCATATCACGATTCAATAAACCCGTTGCGAAATAAAAGTATATCTATTGATGAATTGAAACGATATTCTATACTCCGAAACGAAATCACGATCGTTTTAAACTTCGGTGGTTTTTTTTTTCTTACCTACCTATACCTTTATTAGATTTCGAACGTTAAAAAACAAATGTATACGAACAATGTATATAAGCGTTTCGAAGAAGTACGTTATAATGACGACGACAACAGCGTTTTTTTTGCTATACATTATCTTAGACGATTGTCTATAGGCACTCATATATTGTAGATATATGTTTTCTTCTCTCCGTCCAAATCAAGTTCTCTATTTTGAACTGGTTTTTGTTCGTCTAGCCATTCGAAATAAATACCAGCCTGTACACATACACGGATACACCTCGTAACCACAAGCAACGAAATAAAATATAATCAAACAAAATGTCCTGCAACCTTATACATTCCATCAGTCGTAGATTATGCGGTTAACTTTGGATTGTTTTTTTTTTTTTTTTTTTTTTTTATTCCAGGTTCGTCACTATATAATAATCCTGCGTATATATATATATATTTTTTTTTTTTATATATATTTTTTCATTAACATTTTTCGAATATTATTATACTGCAGCCGGATACTAATATGGTATACCAGGACCGGACATTATAGTGATGTGCGTTTTTATGCGGCTACCGTATAATGATTTTTAACGTTTTTCTCGAGGAAATCCAACTAGGTACTGCAGGTTCTAGAGAATCTGAAGTGATAGACATAATAATATATATATACACACACACGCCTAGTACATAAATACGTATAGTATATACCTATATGGCTAATATGCACGCATGGACGGATCACAATAATAATAATAATAATAATAAAAAAATACATATATACATATTATATATTTTTTATTACCACTGTCTATAAAGAAGAATAAGAAGAAGAATAGTTAATTTCAAATACTTTTATTATTATTATTATTATTTGGCCGATGGTCGTAGAGGGAGAGATATTGATTTACGAGTATAGATTTGAATAACAACGTGTCCGTGCCCCCTCACCCGGGGGAGGGGGGAGCAAGACTATGTATATATATATATATATTATATATACACTGAGGATTGTGTGATTATCTTCTCGCACAAAAGGAACGCGCCAGACCATCGGAATGCAACGCGTTCGATAATACTGTTGTTTTTCCCTCCTTTTTCATTCCTTGGCACCCTAAAACAAAGCGAATTATGTATACACGCACTGCACATACACACACAAATACATACACACACACACACACACACACACACACAATAAACACACTTGTTGGTATATAATATATATATATATATATATATATTATTATATATATGGACGTGTATATACACACTCGAAGTCATAAACATTCACCAGCACAATCTTTTGTTGGGTTATAATTATAGTAAGCCCTTCTCCTCTTTATCCTCGACGTACCTGTAATGAAAAAAAAAAAAAAACATTATACGTATCCATTCACCACGAATGTCCTTGAGCAAGGGCATTTGAGATGATTTTTCTACGAACCGAGAGAAATGTCATTGGACGCGACCATAATATATAAGTGACGCGGGGTGGTGGGGACGTGCAATGGGGTGGCAAAAACGAACATATATATATATATATAAGTACTATAATATAGAAGGATCGCATTAACACACATTATAGATTATATATTGTACTATTATTACCATTATTCTTCATTCCATTATTTATATATCCTTTTGGTTAGTTCCATCATGAAAAGTAGCGTTTTCATATATATGTAATATATATATATATATAACAATCGATCATAATAATATTATTTACTTACTTGAGTTTATCTACATTGATATGTGGCGTACATCGTATTTCATGCACGTCATCGCTATACGAGTCATTAGATAATTTGTTGTTTTTACTGCAGTCGAAAACGTTAATAATTATGATAATGTTTTTTACATAATGTGTTTGGAAAGAACGACGTTCATGAATGCATGTTCATGCGATCACGTTCATACTTTGTGAACGACACACGAACGCCACTCGTTTCTGTCAAATAGAACGTGAACGTGAACGACGTTCATATTTTCAAGGAACTTAAACGATTTTCAGGCCGTTCAAATTAAATTAAAATATTTTAAAATTTCGCTATAAACCCTTATAGATTTCAATATAATACTTAATATAAGTCGAATTTCCTTGGGACCGCTATAAAACGAAAAACGATAGTTTCTATAAATTGGTAATTTTTTAGTATATATATATATAAGAAAAATGTATATTTTGTTAATAATTGATTAATTAAAATGAACGACCAGATGGAACGCGTTCATTTTTTAAAAAACGTGAGTGTGACCGTATTCTTTTTAAATACATTTGAACGTGAACGTGAACGAATTGAATTTTTATGTGAACGTTTTGAACACTGGTTTTTTAGAAGGGACAAATTTAACTACATAGAATTTTGAATTTTACACAAAGAATATATTAAAATATAATATTAAATATAATTATAATTATATATTAAAAATATAAAATATATTGATCCTTATTACGAAAACAAATTAAATAACTATCGTAAACGAAACGTACAGAATAATATTTATCATGTTCAATAAAATCGTATATTAACAAGATTTGAATCAAATTTTGCAATATAACAATCAATTCGTGTACCATAAATTATGTGCTCGATCAATGTAATACCGAGAGACGTGCGTGACATATTATACAAATAATTAATGACTAAAAAAAAAAAAACCACATTTTTTTTTATAAACGTCTAATTGATATAGATTGATATAGACTGCAACGTTTGAGCTGCTGTAGAGAACGTTTTTTTTTTTCGAGTGCACTTAAAAGTTAAAACAGATATTCAAATTATACACTGTCTCGACATATTATATTATTGTATACACACACACGCATATATATATATATAATACGGTTCATGATGTCCTCATTATACCTATATAGGTACGCGATAAGACGTAAAGTGCAAGATCGTGATGTAGTGTCTGATCTATGGTGATATTATACGCACCGTTATCTCAGGTACATTTTTTTTAACAAACAATAATAACGGTATACAGTTTTTTCTCAAATGATAAAAAAAAATATATGACGAGAAATATTGTTTTATCCGTGTAAAAAAAATTTGTATTTATCACTAATAATAATGTATTATAATTTATATGTACATATTTATATTTACCTGTATATGTTGGCTAAAAAACGAGACGGATATAAAATTGACGAAATCTTGTAGATAGAAAGAAAAAAAAAAACAATTTTTATAGGATTGTCAGCGGGCGATATATAAATATATATATTTACAATATTTTTATACGTGTAGGTAGTTGATCGGGGATATGTCGAGTATACACGTGCGGTAGCGAATAATCGAATTGGGGCAGTCCGCGGCGGCATCGTCCTTATACATTTAGGTACCTATATATACTACACGTGGCGCGTGTGGCTGAAATTTCCGATCGCCACTGCCACGCGCCCGCGATACAAGACGTAATATACATATTTCCAATCGTTATAACAATAATAAGACGATTGAAAAGCTGCAAAGGAATAACGATAACGATCCATTCGCGACAATAACTATTTTTTTCTTTCTTTTTTTTTTTTCTGTATAATATAAAACTATATATACTCGAGTGGGCCATCTAAAAATATCTCTGCACGCAGCTTTTGCAGGAGAAAACGACAATATACGTAATGTGTTTTGTCTAAAAGCATAATTTTTTTTCGTTAAAAATAAAAAACAAAATTACTATTCCAAAAATAAAACGGCTAGTATTAGGTAAGTTTTTAAAAAACGCTATTTTCATTTTCGTCTATACAAAACACCATTATATTTTTGAAAACGATTAAGTCTCCGAAAATATACGGAATTCCCTATATAGAATTCATAAGCTCGTGCAGTTGGTGAATTGGGGTGAGTGTTAGTTTCGTATATGTGTTGCGAAATTAAAATGAATTTGATCCTTTCCACTTCATGGTTAAAATTCGTACGTTTCAATCGGCTCATTAAATATGTTATTATAAAACTATAATTAATATATTAACGTGTTTTTCATATATCATTATGTCGTTACTCGTTATTATGTTTTCAATATAAGATATAGAATATTTATATATTGAAAAAAATATACTCGGTTTCATTTGTTATTCCCCTGACCAGGCCCAGTAAAAATTAATTCCGACACCGTAATGTAGAAACTTTTATATTATATTATTATATGTTGTATTTGATATATTTCTCAGTGAATCAGATTCATACCGACTTAAAATATTTATTTGTATGAAAAATACGTACAATTTTCGAATAAATATTTCCGTTTTCTTTTATGAAAATTCTCGTTTGCTTTCCCAACACCTCCATCCAGTAATAGGATTCATATGAAATAATGCGAAAATTATCGGTGCTTGAATCTAGTAGAGACACAAAGGGATGAATTGGCAAATATTTCTGCGTATTTACCCTTTTCCTAACTTTTCTAATCTGAACGGAATGCAGCCGCACGACTCTTCTTGCATACAATTATTTATAGCATTTTGTAATATTTCACCTAATTTTTTTTTCAGAACACTCCTTATTTCCTATTGATATATATTAGCTATTTATATAACATTCACTTTCAAATTTAAACATTTGGTACGTGATGAAAAATCGTTTTTATGAAAAAATAAAATACGGACAAGTCAGATTATAGTATATATGTAATGGTGTAATTATAGACATTACGTATGCTCTCATCTTGATGGTCGTCCGCACGCTGTCTTTCATAAACCGTTTTAAATAAATAAATTGCACGCGGAGCAAAGCGTGGCGAAACGCGTTCTCCCCGGCAGTGGTGGCGACGACATAAACTATGTGCGCGCATTTATACTCGACCGGCGCCACACGGTTCTCGGTCGGTCCGTCGTTATTATATTATTATTACGCGGACGTGCTCCATAGGCACTGGCGACGGACCTGGATTACACGGCGACTGGCGGCAGCCAATACACGTATATACGTATAATATAGCTATATATTATATAGGTACGTATATATACGATGTGATCAAGTGGCGCCCAAATTGTGTCTGAAACCCGTCATTTTCCCGTAATATACGGGGGCGTATAAGCAGTCACCGCAATGACAGGGCCCTTTAAAAAAATGGACGGAGGCAAAAGAAAAAACAGTACCGATTTGTTATACACACTACCGTTATTTTTAATCGGATATACGTCAAATTTTTTATAACCGAAAAATATATCATGGTTTTGTATTCGTTGCGCATTCCTCTGTTCGTCGTCATCTTGTACGTCATCATCTTTCACGTCACTGTAGCAGGTATATCGTGTCTCGTCTCTTTCATAATTTCTTCCTCGACCGATAGTTACGTTGAATGTGCATATATTCACCGTAAACAGCGATCAAGAGGACTCTATATAGTTAAACCAACAAACTGTGCAGAATTTGGTTATGACTTAAATGGACTAATATATTAGCCAAGGCGCAGGATTAAATCATATTGCAGTTTTGGTTTAAATGGGTTCTTTAGCGTTTCAGCGGTGGCCCCAGAAGTTATTAGATAGGTAATTATTAAAAAAACTAAAAATTAACAAATCGTTGAATATATCAACTATATAATATCTATTCAAATTCCGTATATTCGTTGATATTACCCAGACTTTATGGGTAATTTTTGTTATTTTTTTAGTTTTCCATCACTTGACCAGTGTTACACCGATAACTAACCTGTTGCTATATACCACCTGTCGACCTGCACGTACAATACCACCCCTGAATACAGTAGCAGGTTCTTACTGAAAAACACGAACACATGCAGGTCGAGAATACCTCTCCCTTCTGTACCGTGACTTCAAAAAGGTCGTATATCCGAAAACTGGGTTACCTAGCGCGGTGCCAAAGCGCACTTGCCGCGATCACACGCGCAGGGACGACAGCTGCTTGTATACGCGGGGTATAATCGCAGCGAGCCCTGTATACGAGTCGGAGTATATACGATACGGCACGCATTATGTATTCGGGTTCCTGGTCTTCGTCTTCTTCCTCTCCCTATATTGTAGTCGTCCCTTCGCGCAGTGTTTTTTTTTTTATTCTTCCGATTGTTTACGCAGGAAAAAATACTTCCCACGATCCGTCCACGTATCGTACGTGTGTGTGTTCAATATTGTTAAACGGGTGGTTCACGGTGGTTCAGTTCCTGGCCGTTCGCATGCAAATAACCGTCGCGTTTTCTTCTCGGCGAGCACACGCGCGCGCGCGCGCGCGAATATACAATACGATATTATCATAATAATATAATATATTCATCGTGTTATTATAACAGTGTCTATATTGAGAAAAATATTATGCGAGTGCAATGTATAATTTGACGAAACCGATGACGTTCGTAAAATATACGATAATATATTATTATTATTATTATTATAAGTTGTCAATCGGTTGTGGCGGTGGCAGTGGCGGTGGCGGTGACGGCGGCCGCGGCAACAGGTGATTGATGGGTCGTCGTCGGTCTTGGCGCGCGCGCGACGTGACGGCGAGTGGAACAACAGGTGAGGCGCGGCCGGCGGTGTCTGACCGTGACGTCGCGTTTCCGGTTATAATATTTTTTGGCGCGCATCAAGCACACGCACACGTACACAAATAAACACACACACACACACATAATATACCGATAGGTATATAATAATATTATAAATGATGTACCGCCGCGGACGCTGTAAATGGACCGGCGTCGTCTAGAGCGGGGGGGGGGGGAAACCAGTTCCGAACGCGCGGCACGGAAACCCAACGACGCTCCATCCCCACCGCGTGCCACACGGCGACGGAGAACCGGTCAAGAGATCGCGCGCGCGCGCGCGCGCTCGAATTAGCCGCGTTCGTTCCGTGAATGGAATGTCACGTGCGCGATCCACAACGCGCCCGCGCGCGCGCGCGCGCTCACAGCATCTCTGTCGCACGGTCCACGATCTCACCGTTTCGTCCGTCCGTCACGGACCGAAGCGGTTCCTTCGCCCCCTCACACGTCCACCCTCCCATCACGTAACCCCTTTGCCCCATCGGTCCCGCGTCTGACGTGTTCGTGAAAAAAGAAAAAAGTCATCCGTCCTTCCCCCCCCCTCCTCCGACACACCACCGGACCGGCGGCAGACGTGCCCATTCACAGACGCGCGCGTATATATTATGTATATATATATATTGTATATATACGCACGCACACACCGATCCGTTTTACGTGGCTGTCATCAATGAAAATCCACGGAGACGACGACGACGACGACGACGACGACGATTCAATATAATATAAAAAAAAAAAAAAAAAAAATAATAAAATAAAATAAATAAATAAATGACATGGACGCGCGTGCGCGTTTTTTCCCTCTTCCTGTGTCGCGTCGTCACAACCTAATCCGTACGGCCATTGTGTCGTATAATATTATATATTATTATTATATTATTATTATTATTATTATTATTATTATTATTATTATTATTATTATTATTATACCCATTTCGGAGGAGTTTTTTTCCAATTCCCATTCCGTCCACATTTTTCAACGTTTCGCGTCCAGTTTTCCGTCCGTACACCGTATAATACGTAAATATAACATATAGCCGTCTGGTCAATTATTATATTATTCGTTTCCGAGTTATTTATTATTTTTTATTTTTTTTAGACGGTTTTTTTTAAATTTTATCAACTCGATGAACGGTTTCAAACACGATAATGATGGTTAGTTTTTTTGGCCCACACGTTTTATATAATAGATATATATAGCCCTTAGGTCTATTCTAGACTAATGTCGTTTTTTCAATTCTCATGTCTGAAGTTTTAACGTCCCGCAAGCGTTATGACACGAATAATGTAAGTACATTATATACGTTGTACTATTATTATTATTATTATTATTATTATTGTTGTTGTTGTTGTTGTTATTATTATTACGGTTCTATTACGCGATAATATTCTCTGCTGGAGATTATAATGTATAAAGTTACATTACACACGTGTTTCGCCTGAGAATTGAACATAGGTTTTTATTCTTTTATCGTTATTTCCATTTCCTCGGTTTTATTATTATATTGGTATTTTGAAAACGGTGTTTAATCTCCAATCTTCCACTATTTTTTTCGCAACGTTACCATGACCTGTCCGGGATCGTGTGATAAATATACATGCAAAATTGCAAGATTTCGCGTCCATCCGTACGGATTCGTATGGATGACAATCAGGCGGACCAACCAACTAATTGACGTTAAAATCACTGGGCTGTAGACGATTTGAAGTCTTGTAAATCCTCATACGAAACATTTATAAATAATAAAATCGACAAATATTTGAATTAGATCAAAATAATTCTTATTAAAAACCAATTTCCCGTTTGTCGTTTATTAGCTCTTATTGTCGGAAAAATCGTTGTAAAATAATATACGACCAGAACTATTATAATAAAACGCTTCAAATATTGTAATGACAATGCGATAAATCTAATATATTTTGTATATGAAACCCATAGATTCGAGTATGTCTGTCATTAATAAACAATTAGAAAGCGATTTACGACGATATTCAATTTCCAAAGGATGTAAAAAAATGTCAAATTCGATAAACGCTCAGCACATATTTTACTACTAGTATGTCTCGCTTTGGACAAGGGAAAACAATGATTTACATTTTTGTTGTACATGCGGTTTTATAAACAAAATAATACATATATACATTCCATTTCCTGCACCGACTTTTATATGACTCTTATAGTCTTCCCATCTTGCACCTGTTGAACAAGTGAAAACTTGTTGTTTTTATTTTTTCAACGAATTATCGACAATACAATTTGCAATATGTTATGAATGTTTCGATTCTATATGTAAAAAAAGTTTATATGGTTTCACATTTGATATTTACAGATTATACTTCGAAAATTTCGCGTTTTGTATATTTATGAGGAAATAAAAAATTTTAAATTAATTTAAATATTAATTAAAATTTAGTCACAATTATTAAAACGAATAAAACGATTATTTGAATTCATAAACAATAGCCCAAAAGTGACGTAAATAGAGAGGGAGGGGTTCAAAATTAAAATGTACAAATGTATATATCAGCTGATATTTAATCTTTCAGATGTCTATATCATCAAAATTTTATTATAATTAGGTGCTATATATTACTAACTTTTAGGAAATTTGAGTTAGGTACCTATAAAATAGTTTATTATCACTATTTTTCTTTTAAAAATTACTCGTTTGTTACAAAATGGAAAAAATGTACAAAAGTTGGCAAAAAAAAATTATATAATTTTAATTAAATAAAAATATTAAAATTAAATTAATTAAAAAAAATTAAATAAAAAAAGAATATTTTAGTATCTATTATATGATATTGTATATAGGTAGTCGTTGGGAGGAGTTTTGTGTTGTTGGTACGAATTTAAGTTTGTGCCCCTCGAATTAAAACTCATAATATGACCATATATAATATTCAGCTGAACTATTACGTCACTGATTGCCACTGATAAAATTGATAACGTATATGGCTATACGATGCACGTGCACATCAATTAATATTAAAATTACATACTTTTTTTTATTTTCGCAACAAACTCGTTTGTTTTACAAGGCGGCTGTTGCAGTGGCGCGGCAAATAGATAATTGAGCCGATGCCAAATCAATTTTTTAATCACCAAATCACGTTTAACAAACTGTTATTAAAGTATATATAAGTAATAATAATATTTATTATTGTAGGTACAACAAGTGTTAATTGTTTAACCGTGTACGGGGGACGATGTGGTTAACGAAAATTTCGAAAAAAAAAACATTCATACCTATACTTCCTACTTATTATACTAAATAGATTCGACTACGAGTATATTAATACATATTCAAAAAATATGCATGTGCAATATACGAATGACAAAAAAAAAAAGAAAAAATTACGTCATAGGTGTCTTGGTGTAATAATATTGTTATTTAAATTATACACTATATCTATTATATATTATTATCATAATATAGAGATAGGTAGTACTTTTTTACTCGTATGACAATAATATTATTATATTATATCATTGTATGGTCCTCAAAAGAATAATAGTAGGTATATCGATACAGGGCTGTTTTAAGAGTTACAATTACTTCGATTCCTTCTCAACAAATATTTCTTAGCGCCATCCCTGTGTCCATATCGAAAATGAGACGGAAGAGAGGCAAAATGGTCCGATTGTTCTACTCCCAATTTTTAGGATTTTTAGTTTCGCACAATAATGCATTCTACAGGCGTATATATATAACGGTTTACATAATTTTGTATGCACTTTTTTTTACGATGAGGGTTCGGTTCTCATACTTACAATTTATTAATTTATTACAAAATTCGATTCATATACAGAGATGGGCATGATTTCAAATCAAACGAATTTGATAATCAAAAATCAAAAATATGACTTTTGATTTTTAAAATCATTTTAGCATGATTTTGATTTTAATTTTTAAAAATCAATTAAATGATTTTGAGCTATTAACAACAATTTTTTTTTATTTCTTTACTTTGAAATTAATTGAATTGAATAATTCGATAATCTGAATTAAATAAGTCAATACAGTTATAACACAGAACACTACAACAGCGACACGGGACGAAAATTAAGTACCTACCTCACATGATCGTATATTCGTTTTATTAGTTATGAAATTGGACACCGCACATGAATTATGATCATAGAAACGGTTTACGGTTTTACGATTAACGACCTTCCGCTACCCGTCCAGCCAACGCAAAATAGATTACAGTGACTGTGTGATATCTTTAATTTGAATTCCGTGGTTTTTTGTGTACGTTTGTTCTGATAAATTGCAAAACATATGATTCTTTTCGCACAAACTGCTGGGTGGATATTCACCTAAATGGCTAAATCCCCGGTCAACTAGATACCCAATGCATTTAAGATCACAGAAACGAGAATCACGAGAACAACCTTGGTGGTTATAATATGTCTATGGAAAAACCATGAAAAACCACTTAGTTTTGATAAACTTTGAAAATGAGTAATTTGAAAAACACTAAACACAAAACTATTATTTATTAATTTTTAAATTATATATGAGGTATTTAATATTTGAATTTGAGTTATTTTCTCTCAGCTATTTTAACATTTAATTATTAAGTTACAATGTCTATATAATATATAAAATAATATATTTCAATGATTTTTACATAATAATCAAGATATAGGATATATACTTAAGCCTACGTTGAAATGGACAAGGTCAATAATAAAATTGTATCTATCTACAATTCCACAAATCAAAGCTTTAAGTATCAAAGCATTAAAATATAAAAAAATGTACTAATTATTAAAATATGCATAAGCATATTTTATGATTTTGTGGTTTAACAAAATTATAAGGTAATTCAATTTATTAGGTAATGATTTTGATTTTTGATTTTTAAAATCATTACTTTTGACGACTTCAAACTTTGATTTTAAAATCATTTTTTAAAAGATTTGATTTTGAGATTTTTAAAATCAGTTTTTTGGTGATTTTTTATTTTTATTTTAAAAATCTATTTCCTAGTGATTTTTTCCATCTCTGTTCATATATATATATATACATATATAGAGGAAAATTTTGAAACGAAACTTCTATGTCACATATTGTATAACTATTTTGATTTTTATGGTATTATTGGCATTTATTAAGTTTTAGATATTTAAAAAATGCATTTACGCATGTTTGCTGGAGAAATACACACATTTAGTGCAAAAACTTAGCATCCGAAAGTTCAATTTGGTTTTAGTTATTATAATATTTATTAATTAACAACCGGCTGCAGTCATATGTATCCACCCGTTAAATGTGTATAAGGACTGATATTTATTTCTCCAATTTTTTCAGTATAAAATTGTGAGAAGTAATCATTTTCAATTGAATATTTATGGGTAGTACCTAAATAGTATTTGCGTATTAAAATTTTAACCCACCCAAATCCACCTTTTTTGGCAACTATAGAAGCAGTTGCTCTTGATAGTCAGCTTATAACATCATATTATGCCCTGACCGCTGGATTTTTACGTCTATACGGTTTTCGAATAAGGCCAAAAAGTAGGTAGTGACTCCATATCGATTGTCTATAAAATTTCGGTTGATACCTATAATGTAACTATAATATTTAAAATAATAATAATATTGTAATTTATTATTGTGAATAATATTTTTCAAGAAATTTTTCTTATTTTGTTAACGCATTAAAGTAATATGTACCCATAGTCATATATTACAATAATACGTAATAAAAAATATATTATGTTTTATGACTTATATACGTGTTTATTATATCGTTTATATTTTATAACAATATTATTATGTGCACGTGAGATACGTGTCTTAGGCGGTTCGGGAATCTGATCGAAATGCGACTTATACACGATTTCGATCGATCGCGTTTATACTATTAAATACTACACGCACATTGTTTTCTATTATGTGTGTATACATACTATCGGGTGTTTTTGTGCGTAGACAATGATAATGTACCGAGAAAACACACAATCACAAAAATACAAATAAAACAATCATTTTTTATTTTTATTTTATTTTTTTGTATATGTGTGATTTATGTGCGTTTTGAACGAAAAACCTATTTGTATACCGTTATAATACTATAACAATAAGACGAGATTGATATTTTATTCGTGCGAATGAATGCATTTTCTCTTATTAAAAATAACATTATATATTACATAAAAATACAAACTACAGCCATGGTGCAGTAAACGGATCTGCTGAACTTTGGGTATAAATTAGAAGAAAAATCGTATAATTCATCCGAAATTCATTCTTACAAGATCAAATAGTAGGTATAATATGTAAATTATAGATCGTTCAAAATCATACAATTTAAACGATGTTTTTTTTTTTATAACGAACGAAAATTTTCCATAATTTTTGCAATAGTATAATGTATATATTTCTAGACGAATATCGGAATATATAGTTACCCCCAAGATATTCCAAAATTTCAGCGGATATATTTGAATAGACCACGGTTTTGAGGGTTGTCAATTATATTACGATTATACGCCTGAAAATGTGTATTAGTCATGATGACTCATTGATATAAAACCATTTTTTGAAATAGACAATTGCAGGATTTTACATTTTAAAACATTCTACGTATAATTTCAATTTCTAATAAATGAGTGGACTTAAGCGAAAACTTTCGGGAAGTATAAACGTCATAATTCTGTGAAAAAAGTTACAGATATTTGCATTTAAACGAGTTTTTAGGCTCTCCCGAACACTTTTTAAAAAGATCACTTAGCAATAGTACCTAGCTTATTTTGGCTCTAAACCGTTGAATTACATATCTGTATGGTAATATTGAATTTTTTCTAGTGCACTTGTGCATGACGTGTAGGCTTACTTGCGAGTAATTCGTTTTTTAAAAATATACAATTCTGTTCCGTATAAAATGTATATTTACGGTACTTGCAACCGTAAAACGTTTATATTATGATATAATACGGTAGTTATAAGCTCGTTAATAATTTAAAGTAGCTCGGACAATCAACGACGCATTGAAAATGAATTAACGATCGAATTTTTCTCCGATAAACGCATTGCTGAATCATTCCGTACGGATTATAAGTATATAAAGATATACGAGAGTATGTACCTTTATATTCCATTAAAAAAAACGTTTACTACAAAAAAAATTCCTGTTTTGTGCCTGTAAGTATATAATATAATATAATATATATTATGTACAATAAAAAACAAAGAATGTTCTACATAAATTCCGATCTCCGTATAGGTACACAACACAGACACAATTGAATTTGTTATTTACACGATAACACTCAGTCGGTAGCTACATGATACATGTGTTTGGTACTTGGTATAGACACAATGAGAGATAAACGAGAGGATTTGCGTTTGAATTGCGCGGTAAATAATGTATGAATCATTGATAAACGATAACATTGATAACGAATATACTATATATACAATCACGTATTATATAAAAACGTATACGCGCGAGTATACCATATTATCGTGCATATTATATACGTACACGCGAGACAACGTAAAACAGATTACGCAGTTATCGGAATAATTAATTCGTCATCGCTGAGATTTATTTAGATTTTCGTACCAAGTGCGCACATTTTTGAAACATTTAGTTGTGTTTTAAACGAATTAATTAAAAACACATTTGGCGTTTCAATCCGACGTTATGAATCATACATCCGGAATTCGGTAAACGATAATTATTGTTGTTGTTGTCGATCGACGATGAATTATGAATGATCTAATATAATCGTCGTGGTCGTCAATGTAATCTTGTGTATCGGTGACTTATAGGATTGTGCACCAAAAATCATTGTTATGTCGAATATAATATTATTCGTCGAACTGGGTGTTAATGGGATGACATTTTTAAGGTCGACATTTTGTGTGAATTTAATTTTTACTAAACTAAAATAACCCAACTAAAATATATATGTCTCGGATGAATATAGCGCGATGAATAAATACAAAATGATGAATAATTAATGAGGTATTGCATATGAAAGATTTTACACGCATTTATGGTCCTTTCATTGCTGCAGCTCATTTCTGTATTCACATTCATTCCGAACAGAATTGTTCGTTTTTCAAGTCAGACTTCCAACAAAATAGGTATAATTTAAACAACAACGTTTTCATAAACACTCTTGAATTATAAAACGTATCATTTAAGCGTTAAATCTATGGAAAATACTGTTGATTATAGTGGACTACGAAGAATAACGTATAATTTTAATAATTTATTATTTTCATATTATTTTTTGGTGGAAAAAACCTTGAAAATAGATACGCCACTGGGTGCGGTCATCTTGTGTGTGATTTAATCACTAGATATTCATTTAGGACGTAATGTAATATTATTATCATCACAGAATTCATTTTAGAGATAATGTAAAATAAAAACCACTAGTTTAGAACGAAAGGGTTCTAAATATTGGGTTATTATGAAAATATGAAATAGTCCACAAAAGCTTTTCTACTTCGAAAAAAAAAATAGAATTTTTAAGTTTTAAGCCAGCAACAACAATAATTATTATTATTTGTATATCAGATATAGTTCAGAAATTCAGGATGTTATCTAGTTTTGTATTTTTTGGAGTTTTTTCTTCCGTTAAATACATTATTTCGAAAATATTTTTTTCGTCTTATATAGTGTATATATTATTTTATTTGTTTAAGTTAGTAAAAAAAAAACACACGATTAAAAAATGAACACATTCCCAAAATTTAGTAAAAACGATTTTAGATCATTTTTTATTGTCATATTTTTATAGAGGATAAATGTATTTTATTTTTTTTTTTTTATGGCATTTTTGATATATGTACACCTATACTATATAAGTCATCAACAATATTTTACCTACCTATAATATATAATAACCTTATACTATAAAATATTATAGTTTCGTCATAAGGCATTTCCCCCCCCCCTATCTCTCTCTCTCTCTCTCTCATCCCCTCGTCAACGGAAACGAGTGGGCTAGCTGGTTTAGAAAACGTTTTGTACTTTTCGTTGCACCCAATCGTTATGGTTAATTTCAACAATTTTAATTTTAAACACACATTTCGTAATTCGACACGTGTTTTCGTTTTTCAGATATCGGAGGAAGAGTTGCCAGTGTGCGAGAAGTGGGCCGTGTGCAGCAAGGTGGACATGTATCAATGGCCGTGGGTGGAGAGACAGTGCAGGTGTCCGTCGGGCATGTCGCCGTGCTCGCAAATGCTGTCGCCGGCTGACGGGCACACCATCACCGACAAAACGAGGCAGTTCAAGGTATAAAAAAAAAAAAAAAAAACGGTCGTTTGCCGTTGAAACGCGCCCGAAATCTCGGGCCGAACCGTAAATTATGCGGATTGCCGAATAGTCACCAACAAACGTTGGTTTCTTGTCATACCACGATGACTAAAGCCCATCTGATATTCGCGCGTTGTTATTATTATAATGTATTGTATTACGTTTGATCGATCGTTTTGATTTCAATAAAAATTCCATACAATGTATCCGCGTGTAGGCATTAACGTTTGGCTTTCAGTGCGAGATGAGATCTCAGTGCGCGACGTGCGATTTCATCGGTAGGTACGTATACTCTGTTCGCGGAGAGAATAGGAGTGTTTCGCGCACCCGACTGACAAAAATTCGGATAGCTCCGTTATCTTTGGGCGGCTATCTCCTCTCCGCGACAAAATTACATACTATAACCTACCGATCAGTGCAGCCGGCACGTGATATTTTGGGTAGCGAGTAGCCGATATAGATGATGTTGCGGTGAGGTAAAACGAAAATTGGTTTCTGCGCACTCTTAAACTCTCCGCGAATTTAGTATAGGTCGTATATGGCCGCACGTATATTACAATAAACACAACTTATATAAACGTCGACGGGATAACGACCACTTACGGTACAGGTACTTACGAGTAAAAACGAGAAATTATTTAACGATCGATCGTATTCGTATTGCACATTATAAATTACGTCATGCAGTTAGGTAGGTATGGATTATGGACGCATATCACACAAATGCAAGGCTGGGTAGTGCATTCTACACGAAAATTCTGTCAAATATCCATGTTATGACGGAGCTTCCTTTACGCGTTTCCGTCGATTGGTTCAAAACCCGTACTCTTTATGTCCATATTATGTTCATTTCATGCCAGACGAAGTCGACGGGGCCTACGTTAATAGGGTTTCTCTTATTCGTTAACGTCAAAAGTTGCACTCGTCGTATCGTTGCGAATGTCGTCAGCTCATTCACGCTAATGGAAATGCATACGAAATTCAGTCATAGTTATTGATTAATGATTGTATACGAATCAGCGATCAAACATTAAACTGGGGAGTCATCATCTCATCGCTACACGGGTAGTTTAAAATTTTTGGGAATTTTGAACCGACAGTATTCTTATTCGTAATTCAATATTGTTAACATCCCAAATATATAACGTACCTACACGATGATTAATGGCATTTCGCTGGCTTAGATGAAAGGGTTTCTATCGCGATGGTTTGAAATCATCCGGGAGAGCGTTTTCAACGTTCGATAGGGTCTCAACGATATAGGACATTTTCGTTTTTTCTTTTTGTGTATACTTACTTTATTAATGGACCAGAAAATTCTAAGTCAGCGATTTGTACAATATATCGTTTATTCCAAATAAGACAACAAGTGTGATTACGTAATAATATTTTATTTTGACAGTTGTGCGAGCCCATTAATCTGTTGCCTAAATGCCGTTACTTCCGTGACATGGCTTGGATATTGCGCAGTGAGGGCAACTGGACACTCCAGACCGTTCACTGCCACTGTCCCAAGAGTTCCGTTGCCTACCTACTCAAACGTCAAGCGTACCAAACCGCGAACAAGCAAATCGGCTACCAGTATTCGTTCGCATGTTCTCCACAGAGCGTAAGTATATTCGATTATAAATCCTGTTGAGGCTTAATGGTCGGTCGAGTCGTTATCAGTGTACAATATCAGTCTCGTCCTGGAGCAACTGAACAATTTGCAGGATCTAAAAAGACTGTTAAATTCCGTCAAATTGGCAAAAAAAAAAAAAATATATATATATATATATTTATTGTCACGAGTACCTATGCCAGAATATTGCAAAAAACCTAGAACATAAATAGGGTTAGGTTAAATTTAAATAACAAAAAAAAAAAATCAAGGACATTTGCCGGTAGCCAGGGGTTCAGAGAAAACCTTCGATCAAGTGACCGGGGAAACTTGTCATGGATGGAGAAGGGGGCGCCGCACTGTATTATAGTCGTATAAGAGTGTTACTGATACGCGCCGGCGTAAACTATACTTTTAAGTATCATTTGTTCTATATAATATATCAGTAAACTATTAACTATAACTATAATTATAATAATTTTATGGCGTCGAGTTAACTCTGAGTATAAAGGATCCGGGAGCATTGAATCCGACGTCGACAATAGGATGTATAACAATACAATATTGTATTATCGTAGCCAACTGCATTATTTCGGTACAAGACGTACGATATAATCAATTTCACAACTCGTAAATGTTCAAGAAACCGTGTTCAGAAAATATTATATTATTCTGATAAAAACGAAAAATTATATTTAAATGTTTCTAGTTGTAACTAGAAAACATGACCAAAATACCCGCATTTAAACTTAAACATTCTCAGCATTATGCATACATATTATACGATTAGCGTATTTTGTAAAACTTAAAATATGTTTATATTAGTTGAATTTTTATCTATATACGACTAAATAAATTTATATTTTGATCCATATCTCCCCGACCACGGTGGCTTGTTAGATATTACACAAATTATGTAATATACTTACTTATTTTATTTCATAATTATTTTATAATATTCCGATATTCCGATATCTAGGTCTAGGATTTCAAAAACAATACATATTAAAACTCAACTATCTGCCGCTTGCCATTGCGAAATCTGTCTGGGAATCCAACCGATTGTTTCCATAAACCGAATACCATATTAACTGCATTTTCTAAATACTTTCATCGAAAACCTGATAAATTCGTAATTTATTGCATACATAATCGCATTATCAAATTGAAACTAATAAATTGAAATGTACAAAAAAATATAGAACTTTTAAATAACATATTACTACAATTAATATTATAATACTACATAATTTATTCGTTTTTAACTAATCAATAATAAAGTAGTTAATACTACAGGTCTATCTATAAACAAATATAATTTTTTTTTTTTAATTTGTAATGAATCACTTACCATATTACCAAAGTTTTCATTACGTTATCCGCTCTTTCACTTAAAGACGTATAAGAAAAATATATTATACTAGAGAGATAAACCAAAAACAGTGTTAATGAGTAATACAGACAAATAAAAATCACGAGTGTTTCGAAGGAGTAAACGTGGGGGAAGGGGTGAGATACTTTCCTTTAGGAAAACAGGTCGATAAAATAAAGTCCAGTCGGCAATTAGTTTTATAAATTTTAGGTATGTGGTTCAATTGAAATAGTCTACGGTCTTGATAAAAACTATAGGGACTTACGGTGGAAAAAATAAAAAATTAACAATATTCAAAATTTAGTTATCATAAATAATATTATAGTATAGTTATTATGATTGTGTTTTATGAATTATGAATAAGTATCAAGGCCAGATATATACCCCATCTGACGGGGGCTCTAGGGCCATGGCCTTACTACCTCTCCTCCTAAATCCAGCCCTGATAAGTATAAATTAATTTATATGTAATGTTTATTCCACGAATTTCTCGTAGTAGCTATTATTTCCCTCTCACACCAAGTTGGTATTTCGATCGATACACTGAGGGTGAGATAAATGCATATTTATAATATATATATATATATATATGTATATATAATATATAGATATGGTGAATTCCCTAGTTTCAAACGATGATAGTGATCTATAATTATGCAGGTTTTTTTAAATTATTCGGATGAACGTTTCAATGATTTTAATTTGCAATATTTTGATTGTATTCTTTTCGTTTTTTTATAAACATTTTTCAATTTTAGTTGCTGAATTATACATTGAACCCATAGTGACTGACGAATCGCATCAATAATGTATTGCGTTATTATGATAATATTATGAAGACGTTTAATTGATTATTATTTATAACGTTTTGCAGCGGATTCGTTGTCAGCGCAAAGAACCTTGCCGTCTGTTCACCGTGCGCAAGAGACAAGAGATGGTGGACGAGGTGAACACAAACTCGCTGTGCCAATGTCCGCAGGACCAAGGGTGTCCTACTCATCACACCGACGCAGGAGTGATCCAGAGCAAGATGTACACCGAGGAGAACATAAGGACGTATAGTGGATATTGTATGCCTGCACCGGCTGCACAAGCTTTGTCGCCATTGCCGGAGTGACCGCGCGCCGCAGGAACACGGCGATTATAGGGCAGGTTACAAGGATAGGGCATGGAGGAAGAACGATTTCTCTTCGTCTTTTTTTATTTTATTATTATTATTATTATTATTATTTTTTTTTTTTAATTTAAGACTTTGTTTTCAAAAAAACTGAAATCATAACGGTTTTATTTTTCTCGAAATAATCATTATTTTATTTATGAATTTTGCTTTTTTTTTTTAAACCTATATATTTTTTTTTTTTTTTTTTATATATATACATATATATAAATCAAAAGAAAAGCATTTTTTCATTTTTTATTTTTAAAAAAATTAATTATACGAGTTATTTATTTTATTCGTTTAAATATTATTTTGATACCAAAATCATTAAGATAAATTTTAATATATTTAATAACACATCGTGTTTTATCGTGTAAATAATATATTTTACTACACCGACAATGGTTTATTATTATATAATTTTTTTTATACGATGTTCTTGTTATTTAAATGTTTAGAATGTTTTTCTTTTAGACTTTATATCAGATAGGGACTATTATTATTATTATAATTACAGTGCGATTGCGATAATCCGGACCCCCGTCCCCCCTCCCACGCGTGCAATCCAGAACTCTCAATGATCGTGGAACACGGTCTATCTATTTTCATTCAAAATATAAAATTCCATTGAATTCAATGGAATTTCATCTCCTGTTTCAGTAATTTTATTGTTATATTTTAGTATGAATCAAAGGGGCTTTCGAACAACGATGTTAATGTAAGAGTTTTAGTTTTTTAAATCTTCTAAGCGGTTAGGAAAATTGTACTATTGGACGATACGCGCTGTCTTTTGGGCGTGCAGAAATACTTTTCCACTGTTATTTAATTTGCCGAACAAATTTTCTAGAGTAAATTGTGAATATTTTTAAACAAAGTACCTACTCAAAACACTTAAGTATACTTGAAATTAAATTGAAATTTGATAAATGTTTGCAATAATTATGCGGGTGCTCGATGTAAAAAGACGGCGCCTGCGCTATTAGAAAAACGGACTTATTTAGAGAGGGTTTTGGGTTACGGTGTACAAATTTTTTTTTTTTTTATTATTATTGTATAAAATATTGTACAAAACGAAGTACATAAATGCTGTATAGTTTACAGGGTAACGCGCGTCTTAAATAAAATATGAGTTTTTTTTTCAACCCTCGTCGATAATCTCCGAACGAAGGGCGTGACAGTAATATTATTCGGATCATCGCGACCGCACTGCAGTTTATATATTATTATTTTATTATAAAACGGAAAAAAAGTATTTTGATTTATCTTTGTGTCGATAGTCCTTGTGTAAATACTATTATTATTATTATTATTATTATTATTATTATTATACTACGGTAGGTGCGATTTGTGTGCGTTGTACAATATACATTTATTCCTTGTGAAATTTTAGTGACGTTGAGCATCAAAAGTAAAAAAAAAAAAAAATAAAAAAAATATATTTTTTTATTAAAAGCTATATATATATATATATATATATATATATATATACAAGCACGATATAACGGAATTATTTATTTCATTTCCAATCTCATATGTTATTATATATATATATTGTATTGGTACTTTGCCGACAATCGCCGAAAACCTGCAAAGTAGTGTCGAGCAAATAGCGAAGGTCTGCGCAAAAGCAAGACCATACGCCTCGGACTCGTTCGAGTTGACCCGATGTATAATTATATAAGTATATCGTTCTTGTCTAATCTAATATTGGTATTATTTGTCGTGTAGTTATATTATGATCAAACACCCTCAATACAAAGATCGGGTCGACAAGAAAGGCGAGACGGTCTTTTGGTCTTGTTCTTGTTTTAGCATTCTATGATTCATCGCTACTATATGTAAACACTTTGAAAAGAAAAAAAAAACCATTATAATGGTAATTAATTAATTATTAATTAATAATTAATAATTAATTATTACAGTAATAACTGTTATTACCATTATAATGGTTTTTTTTTTCTTTTCAAAGTGTTTACATATAGTAGCGATGAATCATAGAATGCTAAATTATTATTGATAATAACTTATTACTTATAACTTATTACTGATAACCATATATATACGTACACGCTGTTGCGATTAGCTGCGGTGTGTTGTTTAAGCTTTTAAAGCCCTCGGAGGTGGATTTTTCAAGTGTTAAAATTGTTCCACGAATTAACACCTCATTAAACTCGTTGGATTTAAAATTTGAAAAAAAAAAAATTCAATTTCATGTTTATTAAAAAAATATAATAATTATTCAACAGACATGCGCACGCGAACTGTGCGGACAACACAGTAATATGACCAGTGTACACTCTCACACGGGCCGTCACACTGACGGTATTTCTGATTCTTGTTCGTGCGATTAAAATCCGTATTATTTTGAAAATTGCCTATCCATAACTCCTTAGAAATGAAGAAGACCCTTGGAGAATGTACCACATTTATCAAGGGGTTTTGTATACGCAATTTTGATGAAAATCCAATTATTCAAAAATATTTAATTGTACTTCAAAAGCAATTTAAAAATAGTCCCTAATCTATACACTTTTCATTATGGTGTAATCACGAAATATGATCAAAAATAAGTTTACTAAAAAAAAAAAGTTTTTAAAATGATTTTAAAATTAAATCACTTAATTAAAAAAATTTACAATTATTTTACATTACAATTTAAACTATTTATAATTTCAACAATTTTCAAAATTTTAACCTTTTTGGTATGAGTTACTAACACTAATGATCACGTACGCCTCACACAAACATAAAATCGTATAAAGAGAGTATAATAAATTGCCTAGATAATACTCCTTAGAATCGTCTTATGTGGGGAGGCCCCATAAGAGGAACACATTCGAACATTTCGAACGCTAAAATCCGTATTTCCATAAATTAACGCTGATAAACTAGTTCTATTTTAATTTTAAAAACAATTCTGAGTTCGTCATGATGTCTTCTGAGATAATATTATATATTATATAATAAAATTTCACTAGATAATATTTTTAAATAATTTTTTTTTTTTATAAATGACGTTTGATTGTAAAATAGATTTTTTTGTTAATTTCAAGTCTTTATAAAAATTGTGTATTAATTTGTTTTTAATTCTATCTGGTGAAAATACAGTTTAACTTTAATTTTACTCAGATGCATAATTTATCTAAACTTATTCAGAAAGCCACAAATCTGGAAATTCACGAGCATATTTATTACAGAATATAATAAATTATTTGATTGCCATGTGATTGATTACAGAACAATAAAAAAAAACTACTGACACAGGACTATTTTTAATTAAAATAAATTTTTATATTTTCCGATTGTAAGATTTAAATTTTTCAACAAAATTCATAAAAAAATATCTATATAGAACTCAAAAAGCGGGTGTTTCGCGTCCTATTGATAGTTAGTTTTCGATTTTGCGCCGTAAATTTATGTTAAACGCAACACATCTTACTCAACTGTAAAATGTGCAGTTTCAGTAAATGGAACAAGAATGGTGTAGCCAATGTAGTGGACGTCAAACTAATTCGTTCTAAACGATACTTTTCAACAGGTAATTTTTTGATTTTCAAGCAGGCGCGAAGAAAAATTATTATTCGTGACTGGAAATTTATGGAAAAATTATATGGGTAGGGTACTGGTGATATATTGCATTTGAAAGCAACGATAAATCTTTTCTGTCGATAAAACGATTCTGAGCGATGCGCTTCGGTGCATATAACAATATGAATACTACAACTGTCGGTAACAACTAAAATCATGGCTTTTATGACGAAAAGACATAAAAATTAGAAATTACTTATAAATAGCCCGAAATTGAAAAAAAATTTCAAACAATTTTCACGTTGATTTTATACTTTTATGCGTGGCACAAGTAAATAAGGCATGTCGGTTTAGTGATGGGCAAATTCGGTCTTGGTCTTGCAGTCTTGGTCTTGGTCTTGCAAAAATGCAAGACCAAGACTGTACTAGAGCTAGCAAGACCAAGACCGAGATTTTACTATTTCATAGCAAGACTGAAATAAAAATTTATGCAAGACCAAGACCGAGACCAAGACTTATAATGCAAGACCAAGACCAAGACCAAGACTGAGTTACCAAGACCAAGACTGACTTCTACTGAGTCAACAAGACCAAGATCAAGACCAAGATTGAGTCAACATGACCAAGACCAAGACTGAGTAGACAAGACCAAGACTGAGTAGACAAGACCAAGACCAAGACCAAGACTGCCACGGTCTTGGCCTTGGTCTTGCTTTGTGCATCACTATGTCGGTTGGATAACACGGCGCAGAAAATATTCTCCGGACATGGAATAAACGACAAAATTCGTGAAAAAATTATTTCCGGCTTAATTTAAAATTATTGTAATATATTGTTACGAATTCAAATATCTATTAACAAAACACTTGCATTATCATTTTGTTTATTCAAGACGTGTTTCACTTTTGTACATATATTATTATTATTGAGACACCAAGACTCTTTCATCCATGATATTGTTATCGGTTATTCCGTGTCCGGGGAACACGCGTAATGATAACGAAAATGGAATTATAGCTGACACGCCTATTTACGTATGCTATGCTCTTATACATGCGTTTTTGGTGAAGGTTTTAAGTCTATAAACTCGTATTGACCCCCAATACTGGAACACATTTCGTGGAAAATAACACTGCACGTTGTCGATTAGTTGAAATAATTATTATTGAAACAATTTGGGTGCACCGGTTTTTAGAAATTTTCGAATATGGTTAGAATGAAGTAGGTACTTTTAACTATATATAATTTTCAAAGTCTTCAAACTCAAAACCGTAACTGTTTTACGACGAAAAAATTTTTCGAAAACTTTTTACGATAGATTTGTACACTTATATATATATATATATACGTTTTTGGTGAAAATATCAAGTCTATTTTCTCTCCGATAGTCGAATACAATATTTCATAGCGAAATAATGTATATCGAAAAATTGAAATGGCCATTAAAAAAATTTGAATGTATACTGATTTTTGAGATTTTATTTATTTTTTTCGATTTGTACTTCTAACACGCGTAAATTTGTAAATATTTTTATATTGATACGATGTTTTCTATTACGTTTTATATAATAATGATATGGTGAAAATCAATACGGGAATATTATTATATCTGGTACCTATAGGTACCTATATATCTTGAAATTAAAAAAAATGTGTAAAACTAATTTTTTCGAGGATTTCGATTCTTCTTATTTTTACACACATCCGTAACAATATTTACACCTTATAATGGGTACTAACTTATTGGGTATAGGTAACTATTATTGGTATGACTTTTCGGTACACACTTTGGATTATTGAATTAATTTTTCAACCAAGAAATTTCGTCGAAATAAACCCCGTTACGCGTATATGTTTATGTATGAACAATATTTTTATTTTTATTCCATGTTAATGTATCGTGTTAAAAATGTCGTGTTTTTTTATTTCTTTTTTATTATTAAACACGTTGTATTACAGTTTTTATTTCGACATTGTAATGCGTCTTCTTTTTTTTTTTCTTTTTTTTTTTCAAGACCGTATACGGTTTGAAGATGTGCGGAACGCGAGATTGCAGTTTTGGAGAACCGTTTGCAGTCGTCGACTCCTAAACTGACGAGTGAAATATATTTAGGTGGGCACCTATATAAAAAGTAAAAATTACAAAAAAATCCGTATCTTTTGTTATCATTTTAAATGATAATATTCTTAAACGATTGATCATTCAAATGGTCGATTTGACGTCATAACGAATTTATTTTCAATATACGATTGAAAATATTTCACTTTTCATCGAAATACTTTTTGCTTGAATATTTCACGAGTATATTGAGTCTAAGCAAACGCCGAGAAAGTTTAGAGAAATATGAAATATAATGACGATTTAGCAGAGCTATACGATAATGTGTCTAGATAATTTATTATTATTTTTTTTTTGTATTTTTTATTTATATCAGCTGCAGTATCTTAGATGGAAAACTCTGTACATATCTTAACGGAAGTATCTAATTTAATTTATCTATATTTTGAGATATTTTTATATTAGGTACGTATATAGTGATATTATAATACACTGTTAATTGAAAATAAAAAAAAATAATCCACAAAAATTCACGTGATCATATATTATCAAATTTTAATGAATATTATCACAGATTATTAAAAAAAAATATATATATATGTATAAATTAATATTACAACAAAATACTTAATAGTAATGATTTTTCCGTGATAAATACATGTTTACGCGAAATTGTTAAAACGGTTTTTAAGCGATTTCAGAGTCAAAATCAATATAAATTTATATTATCATAAAATCGATATAGAGGACAATATTTTCTATAGTGAGCCTCATTCGGGTTTTTTTATTTACTTATTAAAAGTTTGAAAAAGTTTAAAAAAAAAAAAATTTTTTTTAAATCTAGAATACCGTTATTTTTAAATTGCCTAATAAATTAAAAAATGAATTTAGGTTCACTCCAAAATGTAGTCTTCTATATTGATTCTATTATAGATAATTTTACTCTAAATTCACTGAAAACCGGTTATGTGTAAATGTTTTTAAAATATATATATATATATATTCTGATTACACAGCAATAAAAAATGGAACTGATACGAGAATAATTTTTAATTATTTTTAAAACATATTAAAATATTTCTCGAAATTTCTTGTAAATTGCCTATATTATACAGAGCCCCTTAAAAACGAGAGTAATATGTACGTTTTCACGCATTAGGTATCGAAGCAGACACGTGGAAACTTTTGAATTTCACGCTAAAAAGTCGTCAAAGATTTAAATTGAAAACTTTTATGATCACACGTGTGAATTTATATGTCAGTTTTATCTGCGTAAACATCGACATATTTTACGTATAGATAAGTGCTATACGATCCTCACGCATTTGAATTTGGTTAATAAAACGGATTTACTGTAAAATCGTTTTGAAAACATTTCATTTTTTCTTTTCGTTTTCAACTGCGATATTTAAATAAGTATATAGCTAATAATTAATATCAATAACGTAATATAATAATGTCCTATATGATTAAAACTTGTCAATAAAAAAAAAATCGGATATTAAAAGTTATGAAAATGTAAACATTTTTGGAACGTTATCCTGTAAATGTCCAGCCTCTTTTCAAATTTGTAACCCCTCCTCTTCCGGTGTTCTGTGCCTATAATTTTAACATATATATCGTTAACGCGTATTTTTTTTCAAAATTTGAAATTTTCTAAAATACTTATATATAACTATTATACTTACCTATATACTATCTTTCGTCAACGTTACAACTATAATTCTCCAATAATATTTTATAATCGACCGAATTCTATTCAGGATTATTATTTTAACTATGTATATAAAAAAAAAAAAAAAAAAAAAAAACAACCGTTTGTAGATGATACTTGATTATACAGTAACCCAGATAGGATATATTATATAGGTAAATATATAATATCTAATATATATATTATGTGTTGACTGTCCAGTGTTCTAGAAAACCGTCAACTCTAATCGTCCACAAATGCGTATAAAAATGCGTCATTCCTTTATTTTGAATTTTTTTCACTGTAGGCGTACCAAAAATTTTTTTACTATCAAAATCTGCAATACATCTCTCGATTTCTACATTTGAATTAAAATGAAATGAAAAAAAAAACCGGGAAATTAACGGGACTAAATTTGAAAAATTATAGAATTATTTTAATATTTTTTTTTTATAATTTTTATACATTTTTATAAATTTTTATAAAAATTAAGTTAAGTATCTGTAAGTGTATCCAGATGGGGTTTTTTTTTTTTTTTTAAAGCAAATTTTAACTTTTACGATTAATGTAAAAAGAACTTATTGAAAAATTTAAAAGTATTTTTTTTATAAACATATATATATATATATAATTGTAATTTTCATGTTGTAATGTCGAAAAAAATCAGTTTTATCGAACTTCCGCGAGATTTTCGATCGTATCGTAACGATGAAATACTCGTAGACGATATATATATATAATTTACACATTAATATATTATATTAACGTATGTAAAACACGAAATAGGATAGGAATATTTTTAAGACATTTTTAAATCTATAAAAAAAAAAAAAACCCCACTTATGCGTTATTGACACGCTTTTCAGGTAGGTGATATTCGTGGAAATACTTTTTACATTTAGAAAGTATTTTGAATAATTTTTTACGCAAACACTGCACAAGTGTATATGTATACAGGCGTTTATATATATATATATATATATACCCATATAATTATCTGTTCATATATATTTATAAACACTCGTTCAAAAGTATTATTTTCAAATGTCGTATTTGAAAGTACAACGATTGCGATAAATTAATTTTCTAATAAATAATGGCGTCGCTCAAACCGCGTACAGTATTATATGATAATATGCTGAGAATATAAAATTGATACCAGTTGGTAATTTAAAGACCCTCATAAAGTTAGCAGCACAAGTAGGTACGTATAACAGACACCTTTTATATTTTATATGAAAATAATGTCCAACAAATTTCGAGAGTGCTCCAACAAACTGCCAACAAATTTGTTGGATACATATTGTGTATAAAAGGTGTCTGTTATAGTTGTGCTGCTAATTTTAATGGGGGGGTAATTTAAAGAGGTCATTTTTTTTTTTGATTATTTTAGTAGTTTACTTAAACGTAAAGGAAAGCTGCGAAAAATAATAATACATTTTTGTAAATCGGAAAACAATACTATACCGAACTTCGCTCAGAATCGTTTTATGCTTTCAAATTAAATATAATATTAGGGACCGATGGTCGACCAAATTGTTTGTATTATTGCTAAAATAACATTACAATTAAAGAAGCAGTAAATGAAAATGTATAAGTTGGGGACGCATTGACTTTTTTTCATAAAACAGGGATCCCTATAATAATGACTGGCCCCTCCCTTTTACAAATCCTGGCTACACAACTGTTTTATAGTAATATTTTTTAGTTATGACTTATGACCAAATGTTGTTGAAAACCAAAATACATAATGAGTACATATATAAGCTCCAAATAAAATGTATACAGCAGTTTGTATTTTTGAAAAAAAAACAATTAATTCGCGTAGATCACGGCTCCTTTATGTTTCCTTCTATACCCCTTAACTGTCTATAATGTTACAAACACGTAGTGCTTAAACTTTAAACACGCGTACTTAAAATAAATTTAAATACAATTTAAAAAATGCATTTTTCGATTTGGAAAAACGTCGATCGTTATTGCGAAAAAATAGTTTCCAGATGTTAATCAAACTTCAATTTAAATATAATATAGAAAGTCGAACGTGTATTGTACATATATATATATATATATATATCGGAGGTTTCCTGTCACGACCAGAAATTTAATTTTATAAATATGCGTATGCTGTATTACAATTTTTTATCTTAAAAAATGTACATTTATAAGCAAATTTTAAACTATACGAATCCATATAATATTAAAACATAATATTCTTTAAAACATACATTTTTTTTTTTTTTATTCTAAATCGGCATTTATATTAATTTATACATATATATAATAAATTAATATTTTAAAAATCATTTTGTATTTCCTGAGAAACACTATCAATTTCTCAACGCGATTTTTATGCATATGAATAATTTTATTTTTGATTAAAATTTGTAGTTTGTCATTACTTTTTCACTTCTTACTAAATTTTTTGATTCTACGAATATTTACTTTTTGAAATAGCAACTTAATATTATATAGAAGCATTTTACGTTTATAGTTAGTAAGCTCAGGTGAATATAATATTTTAGTTCCTATATGTACCCACAAACCCACAATACCATTATCCCATATACCACAGTAAACTCGATAAAAGTATAAACATTTTCTGAAAAAACAATTGAAAACAACATTTGCTACCTATTAAAAAAAAAAAAAAAAAAAATTATCGATATGAAAATGAAAAAAACTTTTTTTTTTTGTGTAAAAATATGATATGATGTTATAAATGACTTTTAAATCAAAATTTTTGAAAAAATAATATTCATAAATACAAATACGTTGATTGAGAAAAATAAACGTTTTCTCATATACCTACCTACTCGTATAGTATCACGTGTCATTATAATCCAATAAAATCAATAATAATGACCCGGTTTGACGAATATGATTGGTTTTCGTGTAATTATTAGTATATATAGATATATATAGTGTATCTGTTGATAATTTTTAAGTGTACTTTAAATTATAATCATTATTATAATTATTATTATGAAAATATGATTGATGATTTTTTATTATTTATGCGTGTTTCATTATATGTTTATGTCGGCCAATCGCGATATTTATGCATATAATATATATATATATATGTTACAGGCCAAACTATTTTTTAGGCCAAACCAGTTTATCCTAGGACAAACTGGTTTATCCTAAGTTCGTTTGGATAAACTAGTTTGTCCTAGGCCGAACTAGTTTATCCTAAGTGCATAAGGATAAACCAGTTTTGTCGGATGTGAATATTCAATATTTTAGGCCAAACTAGTTTATCCTAGGACAAACTAGTTTGAACCTGTTTGAACCAGTCTAAACATTGTTTGAACCTATCTCTACCTGGTAGGCGGCATAC
>JAIPRL010004624.1:0-36767 GCA_025469235.1 Pemphigus obesinymphae | reverse complement strand
GATGGCTCGGGCATGTAATAAGGAGGGAAGAGACTGAGGCAGTAAGATTAGTAAGGGAAATGCATGTTGTTGGTAAAAGGGGGAGGGGAAGACCAAAAAAGAAATGGGGGGATGTAATGGCGAGTGAAATGAGGAAGGTGGGAGTAAGTGAAGAAGATGCGGGAGATAGAGTTAAGTGGAAGTGTAGGACCAGGGTGGCCAACCCCAAATCGTTGGGAGAGAAGAAGAAGATAGTATAATAATTATTATAATATCTATTATAATACCTGACGTTAAGTAAACTATCAGAACTCAATTCATACAATATACAAGCATCCCTAGTAAACATTTCTATGACATCATCCCACATATTATCTTCAAACATATATGAATATGGCGAATGATCAATTCCTTGAGGCACAAATAACAGCATACCCATCATAGTTTGAATTTCTATTAAAAATAAAATAGATTAAAATTAAAAATAAGTACTATTTAAACCAAAAAGTGTAATTAAACAACCATCTTTAAATCGTGGTGTAAATCGATCAAAATGGGCTCGAGCATATTCAACTGCTTGAACTTGATAACCAATTCCTTTTTGAATAAACTTGAAAAATGCAAGTTGGTGCAGCTTAAACTCAAGAGAAGAACTCTATAAAAATAAAACACAGAAATTGTTGAAAATAGATAGTTTACAAATAATTTAATTTACAATAATCTTAAAATTAAACACATTAAACACATATGAAAATATTTATAAATATTTTTTAGTGATGTTACGAACCCAGATTTTTGAGTTCAAACTGAACCCAAACCGAACCTTTTTAAGTTTTAACAAACCTGAACCGAACCGAATTATTCAATTTAAATATTGAACCCGAACCGAACTTTAAAAAAATTAAAAACAATTTAGCATTTCATTCATTTAAAAGTTGGCAACTTAAGAGCTTCTTTTTTCCTCAAAAAAATGATCGTCAAAATACAGAATACTGATATATACATTTACCAAGTGGCAGTGTATTATCAATAAGACGACAAAACAATCTATTTTTGTATTGTACCATGAATATTGGTATACGAATTACAATTAATGTATATTTTCTATATATCCCGCTTCCAATGCCAAAAACTCGTCAGAATAATCAGTGATCAATTCTAATTTAAAGTATTTTAAATATTTATAGACATCGCTCTATATTTATAACATACTATGGAATGTGGGTATATGATTTGTAAATAATTTTTAATAAGTACATCATATCATATTATATTGATAAACGATACGAAAATCTGTCGATAATAAGTACCTACTTATATATTATATTACGGAAAAAATTGTTATCCAACCGTAAAAATAGAAAAAAAATTACTCATTTATACATTTTTTATTTTTTTTTAGCGATTTTTGACAAATTAGGTTCAAATTTTGTTTTCCTTAGTTTGATATTAGAACAGCACTATTTTGTGATTAGTTCGGTTCGAATATATTCAATTTTAATTTCGATTTTCGAACCGAACATACCGGGTTAGATTCGGTTTGGTTCGAAAATCTAACAGTTCGTAACATCACTAATATGGTACACACAAAGAAATTGGACTGCTGTTGATGTTCAGGTGAATCACTAATGAATATTATATCTTAATATAATATAATCAATATTGGAATATAAAATTAATGATGAAACAATATATAATATTATATTATATTCAAAAAATAATTCTGTATACACTACCGTCAGAAAGTTTCCGGACAGGGATATACAGGTTAGGTTAGTATAGTATGTTTTGCTTTGTTCTGGGACAAGGGCCACAAATCCAAAATGTTGCCATATATAGGGCACAATCCTAACTTAATCTTTACCCTCTCCGTCCACCCATCTAACCTAACGTAACTTAACTTAACATCCCCTACTCCCACATATCAAATCTATCATATCATCATTGCTGCCCTTACCCACCCACCCTTCAAACCAAATCCAATCTCCTTTTCTGCCCATCACTTTCTTGAATAACCAATCACATCCACACTAACATAAATTAACTTCTTTACCCTAACATCTACACATCTTCTACTATATGTCAGCCCTCATCCACTCAATAGTGTGAAACACGGTAACTAAACTTATTCAAATAAAGCGATAGGGTATAGGGAAAGGATTCATATTTACCAGATCACCCCATGTGGGATGGGCCGTGTCCATGACACAGTAAAAGGCGTGGAGATGTTAGGCCATGTTAGGGTAAAGAAGTTAGTCTATGTTAGTGTGAATGGAACTGGCACTTTACGAGAGTGATAGGCGGAAATAAGCGGAAAATGTTACGATGGATTAGATATGTGGGAGGGGTGAAGAGAGTTTTGGTTAAGTTAGGTTAGATAGTGGAAGGGAGGGTCAAGATTAAAGTAGAACTTTGCCCAATATAGGACAATATTTCGGATGTGCTGTCCTTGTCCCATACACCTGTAGATTTATTTCAAAATAAGTATTATGCAATGTGGCAAAAAAAAAAAAAAAAAATGGAATATCTAAATGTATTTGTTATCACACTATGATAGGTAATTGATAAACAATATGTTTTCTATACAAATATGAAAGATGTAATAAACCAATATATCAACTGCTTTTCTCTTTTCTTCACATCTTATATAAGTATTAATAAAAAATGAATTTTATGTACAGTTTTGAACTTTTAAATTTGGTACCACTTATGGGCAATTAAAAATAATATTCAAAATTTAATATCAATCAGGAATTTTAATTTGATTTTTTAAAAGTTTATACAAGTAATCGTGGGTGTTCTTCATTCTCGGTATTACCGATCGGCACAAAAAACATTTCACCATATTAAACATATAAAATTATGCACTTGGCAGCTATTATTTTAATAAAGAGAATCTTTTAGAGCAGTTTGTATACGATACACCCACAGCATGGCATGGTGCCTAAAGTGTAGCTTGTCTGAGACAAACAATAGCTTATACTCGGAGCATGTTAAGAGTGTAGTACCCTGTTTTCAGGCGAAAACTAGTCTCTCACATGAAAGTGAGTATTAGTATTAAACAACGTATAATTATGCACGCGATGTTAGACTATATTGAGGTTGTGGGGGTGGAAACCGGTTGTCAGCTGTGCAACAAGATATACTCTTAACGTGCTCAGAATATAGAAATGCAATTTTTTTTTCAATTTATGAAAAGGGTTAAATGTCTATTTATCATTTTGAAGGTACTTCTTTTAAATATTTTATAATATAATATAATATAAATATCAAAATTTAATAGTTACTAATGAGTAATGTGACATATAATATAGGTATATGGAACCTTAAATGAGTATTATAAGAAATTAAAATATTAAGAAAATATTTATAAAATATTAATATTAAGATTTAACTTAATAACAGCCAAAATACAATGTTATCTGAATACAATTAATGATTTTTGCTAAAGAGTACCTTAAAATCTTAACAGAATCTTTTAGTCATAAAATTAACTACCGACAAATTTCAAATTATAATACTTTCTTCAACATTATGCTTACTGAATAAATTACTTTTTAGATGCTAACTAAAGTATATTAGTTAGCGTAATAAAGTCAATCTAACAAATCTAACAATCTAACAAATCAAAAAATACAACAATGCAAAATTTATTATAAAATTAATGCTATTGATGAAAGTTAAATATTCAGATTTTAAAAATTTTAAATGATGATTCTCAACATTTAATATTAGTTTATGCATTTTCTCAAGAAATCTACAGTATACAGTATTGTGTTGAATTGAAATGATAGCACAAGATATTTATTTACACAACTTTATCAAAATGAGAATTTTTTAGGAAAATAGATGCATAGTAGAATTAACCAAGTATCATCACACAGATGACGATTTTTGATGTGCTTGACGCATCATGAAGGAACACATTTTCATATGGAACATGACGTCATGTGCGCAACATTATGACTGGGACCATTTTAATTTTTAGTTCTCATGATAATTAAATTATATTAATATGTACGAAAATTATTCAAAATGGGATTTTATTTAATAGAAAAAAAGGAAATTAAAAATAAAATAAAATGTTTTGCAAACAATGACGTGTTTGTGATATAAAATTATAATAATATATAATATAATATTAATAAATAAAAAATAAATAAATATAAATTATAATAAGGTATTTTGTGTATTTACGAGTATAGTCAAATTAGGAATATTTTATTTAAGAGGACGTCCCACTCGCATTTATTATTTTCATCCATCTAATAGGCAATATAGCAAAATTACACTATGAAAAACAATAAATGTGTTGTCTACATTAAAATTAGAATCATTTATGACCAATTTAAAAAAAGAGAATATTTTCTAGAAAATGACATATCCTTTTTGTAAAATATTATGTATTAAAGAAGTTACAGTGTTTTAAGTTTTTCTTTTTTTAAAATGCTGTAACTTCTTTGGTAAACAATATTTTACAAAAAGGAAGTGTCATATTCTTGAAAATATTCACTTTTTAAAATTTGTAATAGATGTATTAACTCTAATTTTAACATATACACCATATTTATTGTTTTGCGTAGTAATTTAAAAGTAATTAAAAGTAACAATTGCAAATTGAATTTATTTCTATTGGTAGAAACAATAAAATTAACTTCATAAATCATAATAATTCCATTTATAAACAGATTCATAATATATAGATATGTAGATATATTAATAGATCAATACAGTATGCATGAAGTGTTGTTTAGTAAACAAAATAAAAATTAATAATAACCCGTAGAATGCAGATAACTGATAATACGGATATTGCGTGTATAACATAAGCATCATGTGTGTTAGAGCTATATGATCATACCTGGTTAATTCTATCATAGGTAGGTGTAATACATATACCTATATAAAAATAGATATGAAGTTCTGTTAATCAACCGTTTTAAAATAATAATATAATTTACAGAATGATTTTCTTTAGTAAAAATTGAAAAATGTTAATTTTTTTTCATATTGAAGTTGGATTCCTGAACAATTGGCTGCCTTGAAAGACTTTGTTGGAACACCAGGACATTATGCTTAAAACCTTTTACTGAAAAAGTTCAACCTAAGATCAACCGACTAAAATATCTTGTTATATAATATAATAATATTATAATAAATATTATCTTTTGAGGGAAACACTCTGTATATAATTTATAATATATCATATATTAATTATTTATACAAAGGAATAAAATGTAAATTAAAAATTAAATTTTTATACAATAAAATAATCATAAATCTTATACCATACCTTAAAAAATTGATTCAATACTTTATTTGCCATTTCCAATCTTTTGAGTTTCTTTGTCTTTGGTCTTGGTTTCATCATTCTAGTATCAAATTTAATTGTTCTTGCATTATAAGGAAGTTGATAAGGCAACTGAGATGCAGTTGAAATCCGTTTAATCAGAGAATTAGGTGGATACAACTATAATATAATAGATTATAATAGACAAATGTACATATATTATTTTTAAATAGTGCTATGTTATTTTAGATTCTGAGTGTAGTAGTAAAATGTATTAGTTTTACAATGTATTATCTTATTTTATATATAATGTAGCATAAAATGTATTCATAAGAAAGATTCAAGTAGGAGTTTTCGAGTTTTCGAGTAATAAGTATTGTAATGAATTATTCAATCTAAATTGTATATTAAGGATCATTTTTTTTTTTTTTTTTTTTTAAGCTTCAAGGAAACTACACAAAATAACAGATAATTATTATATTACATCGAACTTTGCTCAAAATTATTATTTGAATGTAATAATCATCTTTGTTTTTAAATCTAAATTAATAGTAATACACTAGAGAACTGAAGGAATGATATATGAACATTCACCATTATATATATAATCAATTTATTGGAAGGAGGAAAATTAAAATCAACAGCAAAAGTTATTTTATTATTAAAATCATTATTTTAATTACACGAAGGTGTTTAAGAGGCCACTAAAAAATGTCAGTAATAAACAGGTTTTGAAAGTGATTTTAGAGTTAAACCCATGAGGACTAGAATAAGGAGACCAAATACTTAGGTCTGTTCACTCAATAAACGTCCCAAAGACAGTATGATTAAATAGCAGATTACTGTGCTTCAAGCACATCCCAAGATCCTTTAACCCACATAGTATAGGAGTTAATGAGGTTACAAATATTGGTTGTATAATTATGCATATAATATAATGGTTATTATTATTAATATTAAATACATATTCAACTTTAATCACGTAAAATATATCACATACTAAATCACTCAATAATATATTAGGAATTAATTAATTAACATATTGATTAACAACTATTGATATAAGTACATATTATGCTATAAGTAAATAATAAATAATAATAATGTCCAAAACATACATATGCATATTTATGAATAATTCATAATTGTACAACCAATGCAATTAATAATAAGTTCCAACAGAAAATATTGCACATTTCTTTCATAAATTAAAAAAATATCATTAATTCTTATACTACATGAGTAAAAGTAGTTATGAATGTGCCTGTAAAATAGCCTATGGCAATTTAATCATGTGATTTTATCTTCGGACGTTTTTCTTTAATAGTGTATATTCTCCTTATACTATTATTCATGGTTAAAATACTTATTATCAAATAGATGGAGAACAAAATTTTTGGGTTAATCAATTAAAAAATCCAAATAAGGTTCATTCTAAAATGTCTTTCGATTTAATAATAGGTATTCTAACTTTAAAATCAGTTAATGAACCCCTTTCAACAATTTTGTATAAATAATTTTTTTTCAACAAATATTGTGATGCACAACAATAAGAAACAGTATTTATGCAAAACTCTTTTTACATTTATTTTTAAAAAAATTTAAATATTTATATATTTTTTTTATCATTTTTTAAAAGTTATCTTTATACAACTTATTAAAGAACGAGTGTTTAATGTCCTCTTAAAATTTTAAATATCTTACATTTTTTTAAAATATTTTCTACTTTAATCCAATATAATATATTATATTAACATTATCATATAAATAAAACAATTTTTCTTTAAAAAATATTTATTATAAAATATTAAGTAAATATAATGAAAAAATAATGTATAAAAACTGTTATCTTTTTCTTCATTATTTCTAGTGTATACTTTTTATATTTACTCTTTTTAACTTAGCACTTTCAAACCAAAAATAATACATGATATATATTCTTATGAAAATAAAATCCTTTATACAAAATAATTACAACATAAAAAATAAAAACATTACAAATTATTCTAACTTATAATAATAGAAGAAATAAACTATAGAACGAACCTACTTAGTTGATTTTATTATTCTAATATACAAAAAACTTTACCTGACTTTCTAACTTTGACCGATTTTCTATTGCCCACTCTAAAGCAGGATTAATATCTTTTTTTTTCAAAGATTCTTGTATATAGCTTATTCTGATAAATTGGTCTCTTATACTAGGATCTAATAACGTTCCAGATTCCTATAGAAAGAAACAATTTTATTTTATGTATTAATAATTATATTACAATAATAATATAATATATTATTTAATATTATTATATACCTACTATATATTATTCTACCTATACATTTCATATTTTATTATAAAATATTGTATGATGTTAAAAATGCGTAAACCCAACATTTTCCTAAAAATATAGTCGCCCAATAATAAATATGTTTAATGTCAAAATAACAAATTATTTAGGAGGTGGTTTTTAAGTTAAAAATAACCATTAATTTGCACAATTAAGAATTTTTAAATATTGATCAATAATTATCGGTTTAAATAAATTCCAATACTAATAGACACAGAAAAATATAAAAAATTGTCTATATTAAAAAGTAATTGAAAATCATTTCATTCTCATATGACATAATATCAATATTACTATAGAGTATTGAAAAAATAATCAAGTAACGTGATAGATGCTATCCATTAGTATGACCATTCTACAGGAAGTAAATTGTATACAATCAAAATAATGTGCATGTAGTACATTTGTTGGTAGATTTAATATATCTGACTTCTCCTTTGATAATTTAAGAACATTATTTGTCATTGTTTTTTTTCCTAGAGAGGATATTATGTTTAATCGACCATATAGAACTAAAGATGTGAGGTTGGTAAATTTACCAAGTAAATGTAAATTTTGCAGATGTTGTTTTACTAGTATAATCATTTTTATTTAACCTTATAAAGTGCATAATTTAATGAATAATAATGAAATCAATAAAATGTCTTTTTCTTGTGAACAAATTTAAGAGAAAAAATATATATATTTTTTTACATATAAATTACTAAATAATTGTAGAAAAAATGAAGTTATGAAATAACATACAAAATTAACTTTAAAAAAAATATAGGTACCTATATATAAAAAAAAATTTACCAATTTACCGAATCTTACGTACATTTTACTGATAAATTCCACATCTCTATATAGAACAGTCTCTTTATTAATATTAAATATTTCCATTATTATTCAAAAGCTCAATATTATTGATACATATCTATAATTTTTCAATATTGTCTTTGGTTATTAAGTTGTATGGATAATCCACACAGTGTTTGTGTTTAACATCCTAATGTCTATTAAAAAATGTTTGTAACATTCAAAAACAAATTAAAATTAAATTAGAAAATCTTCTTACATATACATTAATAAAGATAAAATATTCAAACTATTCAGTCTCAGAATTTCTAAATTAAAAAAATATTTTAGAGAAAAAAATTACTACATTTTTCCAACTTATAAAAGAACTATTTCCAATGACAATAAACCACAACATAAGATTAACCAGATCCGTCTTTTTCATTCTGGTGCCTTTCAATGTTAAAATCTGTTTGATTTTCTATATCATTATGCATACATAATTACAAGTTTACTAAAGTTTTATTGTAAATTATATTTTGAAATCTGAAATTAACTAACCTTTAAAAGCTCATCAGCAATATCCATTTCACCCAGTTTATAAAAATGATGAGAAATAATTTTATTGAGGATATCAGTGTTCTCTGGATCAATAGAAATATCTGGTTTGAAAGTTTCAATAATATTTTTTGTAAAGTTCTGTTGAAAATAAAAATAATAAACCTATTTTAATATTGATTTTATACTCATTTATCATATTTTAAAATCTTAACATTAAAAAAAAGGTTAAAATAGAAAAATATCACTATATACATACTTTATCGATTGCCTTTCCCACTTTAGATATATCACTATGTACTCTTTTGTGTTTATCAGTTAAGTTGTTTGTATCTTCTACTGATTTATTCAACAAAATTCTTAAAAACACCATTGATTGCTGTATAGTCTCTGATAATAAAAACATAATTATTAAAACTCCAAAAAAGAACTCTTTTAAATGTACACAAATAATATAAATATAGTGTAATGTATTAGTTACATAATTTATATAATGTTTATAAAATCAATTATTCTTCTATTATAATTAAAATATTATATACAGAAACAACTTAATAATTGTAATAAATAATGTATTGATAATATAGTATATCAATTTATATTTCAATACATTTACTGTAGCATATATTTTGACATTCACAGTGTCAATTCTATTATGTTCAAATATGTGTATTAATAGTATATAACTGTTTTTAAAATACAGCTAGAATTTGTTCAATTTTTTTTTATTATTTATACATATTATTATTATTATATATTAATATTAATTATAGTCCAGTAATTGAGATCCAAAAATGTGTTTTTATGGATAAAATCTTGAAACTTAGCAAAAAGTTGTATCATACGGATCTAATTCACCAAATTAATATCTGGAGGCCTAAATGTGTCCACCAATTTATTTTATTTAACTTATATCTAAGGTTTCCCAAATATTTATAAAACTATTTATTTTATTGCAAATATTGATTCATAAAAATCATAGAGTAAAAAATGTTCAACGTGACAGATTGTTTCCTATAAAATATGTAAATAGTTAAACAACCAGATCAATCTGAATGTTATTAATATAGGAGTAACATCACGTATGCACATAATTTTTTGTAAAATAAAGTGTATAGGTATGCTAGTGCAGAGGTATCCAAACTATAAACCGCGAATAAGTTTTAACTGGCTCCTCAATTGACAATGAATAATCTAAAAATATATATAATATCTCAATTCATTATCAGACATACTTGTCATCATGTTTCTGAGTGTAGCTGTACCGATTGTGGTGGTAAAAATAAGATAATCAACAAAATTTATGAGTGTCAGTTCAAATACTATCATTACAAAATTTACTTGTACCTATCTATGTATACAGTTTACCTATTGTAATTTAAAATTCGTAAATTGGATATGTCAGAAAGGAAACAGAGAAAACAAATTGACTCAAAATCTCATGTTTTCAATGAAAAGTGGTTGTCGAATTATTTGGTCATTCAGGTAACAAAATTTAATTTGCAAATAAAGTAATTCTCTACTTAAGGAATACAATAATCAAAGAAGTTATGAAACAAAACATTACCGACAACTTTTTCTACATTTACTGGGAAATTACAGTTGGATAAATTTCATTCTCTTAAAAACAATTTTTCATCACAACAATTTGGGTTTAAAAGAACAAAATAATATTAATGAGGCTGCTATGAGCTAGCTTTCATATTTTACATCTATTAGAAAAAGAGAAAAAGTGTTTACTGATGGAAATTTAATAAAAGAATGTATAATTTAAGTAGTTAAAGAAATATGCTGAGAAAAAATTTATATTTTTCAAAATATTAGTCTTTCAGCTAACATAGTTACTCGGAGAATTGACGATATTAGTAATAAATTAAATTTTTAAATTTATAATAAAGCTCAAGGATTCATTTTGTTAAGTTTCAAATTAATTTTTTTCTGTACATAGCAATGAACAAGCATAGAACTACCACAAGCATGGCCATATTTAAAATTATTAAAAATTCATTTTTTAAATATAATTTGAAGTATATCACTATTGATGCTGGAAAATATATTTGTGGTACAAAAAAAGGTTTAATTGGACAGATATTTACATTTTACGAAAAAGATGGTTTTAAACCAATGACTTTGCATTGTATTATTACTCAGTAATCATTGTGTGGAAAAACTTTAGACATAATTTTATTATATGTAAAAAATTTAGATAATAAATTGTATTCGCTCTAGTAAACTTATGCATTGTCAGTTTCAATATTTTTTTAAAGATATAGAAACAGATTATCAGGTATTTATGTACAAGGTATTCAGGTACCATATTTAGCTCAAAAAATTTAATTGAAGTATTTTTAATTGAAAAGAATCAACCATTGTCTTTACCAACAAATTGTGAATGTGTTTGGAAATTAGCTTTTTTAGTAGATATAACAAAATACATAAATGAGTTCAATGAGGCTGTACTCCAGTGGTTGAAATGTATATTTCAACACATGAAGTCCACAGTTCGACTCCTCAGTAGCAAATGAGGTAGCCATTGAGATTTTTCTAGCTGATGAAGTCTTGTCTCTGGTGCAAGCTGGCCATAATTACCAAGCCCATTCAATAATTTAGTAGCTTTGCTTTTTGTAACTACCAAGAACTATTTTTGACTCCCTAATATGTTAAGGCCCAAAACTGAGCATATTAGAGTAGAATAAGAGGATGTAAAACTATTAATTTTAATAGTTTTACATTGTGCAGAGTATAGGTATATATTATGTAGTATAAATATATTTGATGCACTAAAATTTAAATAAAAATTATCATTGAAAAAATATATTAGAAATACAATTGGTAATAATTTAGCTGTATTATTATTCACTCATTTTTACAATTAAATAAAAATCAAAATCTATATAAAATAATTTACCCTAGTCTATTATATTTTGTAATTACCTAATTTGTTATTGTATATTTATTATGTACTATAATTTATAATAGTAAATGGATACTTTTTCTCATATGCTGACTTTTACCCCATATGCAATGGTTAGGGGTGTGAATTTAATACACCAAATGTATTTCAAAAATCTATTGTAGCTTTATCAATGTTTTCTTTCCTGTAGATATTATTTTTCCTATATTATAGGATTATATTATTTAAAAAAAAATACCTATCCAGCTTTATAGTTGTATAATATAGATAGTATAAATAACATAAAATTATTGGTAATTTAATATGGTATGAAAATGATTAATGTATATATACTTAGAAACCTAATGGGAAGAAAATTTCATATATATAGTTGTCGCTGCCAGCGGTGTCGTAGTGTTTCCCCGCGTATGAATATTGCGTTATATAAAATTATTATCCAACACTCTAGTCCGCGCGCTGAACGCTATCTTTGGTCCAGGTTTTACCTAGCACGCGTACCTAATGTATGTGTGTTCGCGAAAATATCAAAAACTTTATTTTGTTTTTAAAACGCGCTCGTTGTTGTTGTAGTTTTTCATTCTCACGAATTGAGAGAACCAAAAGGGTGATACCTAATGTTCACCCACATGCTGTAATCTTATAGATTCGGCTATAATAGTCAGTATTTATATTACGTGCCACACCCGTATTATTGTTCATCATACGTGAGTTTGCAAACGCGAATCTAATATCCGCCGTCCGTTTTACTTGTGCACACTACTGTATACTGTACCAAAACAAATTGTAAAAATCATTATATTGACTTTTAATTGTGTTTGGCTCTAATAGTCATATTATGTCTTATGTCAAATGTAATTAATACGAATTTCCGATGTTAATAATACCTACCTACATTTATCCAACTTAAAAGACTCATTTTATTTTGTACACTATTTTATATAAATAGTCTTCAATACATTTTAAAATAGTGGTTTTAATAACCATGTAAATAATCAAAATTAAGTTACCGTATTTTGTTTTGTAAGTTATTTATTTAGATATAGATTCAGCGGCTGGCCAGTCTACACTCCACAAAATTGTGAGTACCCACGTACCTATCTATGAATAAAAATATACATATTTATTATCTATTAATTAATTCATATTGTTAATGAGCCAAGGGGGCTATTTTTATATTATTTTTATACTATTATTTTTTATATAATCCTTGTGTTGCTGTGATTATTTACTTATTGTTACTCATTTTATATTACTTGTACCAGCAATATACGAAGCTATTAGTTACCATACTCTTCAGTTACAAATTATTTAGTTACCTATATCTCAAGTTTATATGTACACCTAACAATTTATACCACCAGTAGGTAGGAATACAATTTAAAAGGAATATTATATATTATTTAGTGTCTGGGCTCGTACAATATTAATTTACGCACCCGGCCCGTATAATAGTACAATATATACAGGCCCAGTGCGTAGCATATACTCACTGAGTATTAGTAAAACCTATTTTTAGATGAAAATTTGTTCACCACCAAAATAACCAAAATTATAATTAATATTAACAAAATAATGTATACGTGTACAACAATAGTGTACAACAAAATAAATATTGGCAATGTGTATGACAATGTATTGCTTTTCGACTATGATGAAGTTGCAAGGTAGAAAACGGTCGCCACCTAAGAGACGGGTTTCACTCTTAACCCTCGGCTAGTATATATATATAGAAAATTATGGATTAAGCCATAAATTATTACAATATATTGATGGATTTGATAGTTTAAATATTACATTGATACAAAAAAATTTTTACTATATTTAATATTGAATATTATTCACTTTTTAAAATTTTATAATAAGTATTTAATCAATTTTCGTTCTACATACATATAAATATGTATACGATTACGTACTGTAATTTTGCTATGTTACAATATTATAATACTGATATAATGTCTTAAATTTAAACATTACCTATTCTTGTTTAAAACATACCTTCATCTAAGTTCTTAGCGTTTAATTTGGATTGTAATCCCTCCATATCCGCAATTAATTTGCCGATTACATCTGCATAGTTTTGACGTATGTTTCCTAATTTTGAAATAACCTTGTCCACTCCTTTTTCAACCACATTAAGAGCATCCATTGCAATTACCTAGTATTGTATTAAAAATTATATTATTAATCTTAAAAATATAGGTACCTATATAATTTTGGTTTTCAGTTCACAAATGGTTATAATTTTTAAACAATGTTTACAAGGTAAATACCATTTAGAGAAAAAATCATGAGCAATAAGATAAAAAGATTAAAAAAACAAAAGTACTTGAGTAAGTTATACAATTATTTCGTTGTTATGTCATTAGTATTATTTTCATGAAAATAGAATACAAATATCAAATACTATTGTTGCCTACCTATTAGGTTTTAAAAACAATTTTACAAAACGTAGACTGATTAGTAAATGGCACAACACCTCTAATAAAATAGTAAACAATGTTTTGGCGGGATTTTTGTTTGTAAGACGCTATTAATTTCTACGAATTGTCGTGAACCGCCAGTATAGATATCATAACAAAGAATGTATTTACACAAACATGGTGTAATTCATTATTTATAAATCTACGGAAGATGACGAATTTGAATAGATTGCTACCCGAACGGTAAATATCAAATAGGTATATGTATAGTGTATAATAGAGTGTACCTACTAAGTAACATCAATTTATTGGTAGGTAGTGTATATTTTATAGTTTGCTAATCATTCAATCATAATTACCGTAAATTCCAAATGGATAGCAAAAACTGCCAAAGTGCCGAATGATAATTCGCTAATCGTTTTGATGTTATCAAAATACAAGAGTCGGCGAAAATTTGAAGTACGGCTGTGCAACTTGTTAAGTTTCAGCTTAACGTGGTTTCGCTTGTGTGATACGATACGATTCCACGACGACAAAATATGCCGAGTCAGAGACGTGGTTGTAGCATAAAGGTAGAATTATTAAATTTAATAAATAAAGCTCACCAACAAACCTTATCAATACAAAATTAATCTGACATTTTCATTGGTGTATATGCCGAACATTGTCAACAACATTCCTACCTGATCATAGAGGTACTATGGATGACGTCATTGAGAAGAGGTGCAAACATGTTAAATAGACAGTCGTTATTGCGCATGTGCAGCAGTTCACATTCTCTTTTGTGCGTCTACAGTGGTACACATATATTTCTATTTTGCGCAAGCATTCCCGCAATCAACAATTTCCGCGGCCATATAGTGAATCATTGTTCGTAACTGAGGTTGGTAACATTAATTAATACAGGTGCATTAACATTAGAGTACGCCAGTATGGACGCTGAGCTGTGTACTAGTAAAGTTGACCAAAATTTGTAGCATCCGCCAGGGGCACTGCAAACACTAGCGATATTACTTTTACATTCAAACATCACTAAAAGTATACATTTTTCAATATTACATCGAATAATATTATAACTCGTGAAATAAAAATTAACACCACATAAATTAAAGAGTACATGGTTTTTAATACAACTGTTTTATCATGATTTTTTCCGCCTTTAGAATCTTAATTATATGTATTTATCTTAATATTTAAGAGTAAAGTTGGTTTTATAAAATAAAAACGAGTATTTAATTTAAGTTTTTTTTTTAATCAACTTAATTATTGAATTAGGTATGACAAGAAACAAAAATTAAATATTTACTAATTAAATATTAAGATAAATATATAGAATTAAAATACTAAATGTGGAAATAAAATTATGATAAATCGATTGTATTGGAAATCATGTGTTCTGTAATTTATGAGGCATTTAATTTTATTGTAAGATATTTTATTTCAAATTAATATTTAAAATTTAAATTTTCAGCTACGTATTGAATATAAAAGTAGTATCAACAGTGTTTGCAGCGCCCCTGGCAGATGTTTCTCTAGTGTTCATGTACAGGCGGTATAATATCCAACATTGATCGAGAAATTACAGAGATCAGTAACTCTTTCCAAAGACTATAAAAAAACATTTCGTATTCAAATATTATATATATTATGTAAAATATATATTTTTGTTTTATTTTGTGAGTATTTAAAATTGTCATTACTATATGTTACTCATACAGTAATAAAAATAATTTAAAGGAATCTATATTCAATTTTAAAATGTCCAAAGAATCTTTGATACCAATTTTTAGGTTGAAAACCTACATACCTATCAAAATGAAAAATATCATAGTATATTATGATAAGAGAAATTAATTATTATCTATATCAGAATTTCACATTTTATATTAAGTTAATATTATAATTTTAAAACATTGTAAACGAAATAATGAGATTTTAACATTAAAAAGATGTATTGGAAAATAATAATATTATTTAGATTATCATTTATACTTTAATATTGAATTACAGAAACACATCATTCACCGATAAATCCATGAAAAACTGCTACAACTACTAGCTTATAGATAAAGTTGAATTCGATTTTGATGAACTGGAGAATGCACCATGCCGTTTATCAGTCGAGCTTGTGAGTAAGTTGTACAGTAAATTTTGCACACAGAATATAGTTTGTTAAGGCGATGACAATAGCATCCAAAATAGTATGCAATGTCTGTAGGGTATACGTTATGAATCTGCGAACGGACGATTGGTAGCTAAATTGGATCACTAAAAAAATAAAAAGATGTCTGCCATTACTGGCAACCAAATAGATGATAATTTTGAATCAAACTGGAAAATTAATAATAGCATACCCACATAAATACATAATCTATTGGCACAGCAATGAATATGAATATAAAGTCTGCTGTAACTATACAATAAGAATATATAAGTATAATTGATACTTTGGAATTTGGAGAACAATTTAGCAAAAACACAGTAAATATAATATGTATCATTATTTTGATAATTTCGTTTTATATTAATTACTAATAAATATAAAAATCATTAGATAAGTTCCATCAACTGGAAACTGGAGTGGAATGGCCTATGGAACATTGCCTGGTAATTTGGTTCAACGGATTCATCAATAAATAAGACCAATAAAATCATCTTATTATAAAAAATATGGTAATCCTATTACAATTTTACAGTTTTTATCACATCACGAACCATTACGTTATATAAGCATCATATTACATTATTCTGATACATACCTAGTGTTAGGTTTTTTTTTTTTTTTTGATACGTCATGAAATTCAACTGTGAAAATCTAGATTATATAAATATAATAACATAATTTGTATTGACTGATTCTGATACCTGTAAATAGCTTTTGACGTAAATAAAGAATAGATCAAAATTTAGTCATAGAGTGTTTAAGCTGTAAAATAACTTTCTCTGTTCTTCTAGTATAAAATATTATATTCATAATAATTTACTAAAGTTTTTCCTCAAAAAATTGTAATGGGTAAATGAATGGCCTGGAAAATATCAATTATTAACTGATGAAAATTCTATATCTATTCAACTACTATCCATCAAGATCTTGTTATGAACCATTTTTATCAACTTTTTAAAATATTAATAATCTTCTAGAACTAATCTTCATCTTCGAATTCTGTATTATTTATTTTTGTAGTATATATTTCTGGTTATATTACATTAACAAATTGTACTAATAATTTAATTGAAATTGAAAAATCTAGGAAAATGTTAGTATGTTTAATTCACTAATAAGTTGTATCTTAATTACTTAATATAATTTTAACCTAACCCAATTTAAACTAGCATATGCATTAGAATTGCAATCATCTAATGTAATTACTTATGTACTAAAAAATATGCATCATTTTTGTTATATGAAACTCATTGTAACTGTACGTTTTTAAAATTTTAATTAAACAGATAGTTTTAAATAATGAAATAGTTCTCAATTAAGTCTTCAGAAGTAAATTTGTTTTAATATTTATCTTTGGGATTATATCTAATTAACATTGTTTCTTTTCAATGTTTTTATTCTAAATATTTTGTATTTATAAACTCTAAATAAATATTTGATGATTTTTTCCATCTTTTTTTTATGAATAATGCATCAAATCAGTTTACGAATAAACAATTATTTTTTTATTTGCTAATATATTTATAATCTAATACTGCATTTCTCAATAAATATACATAAAGTCAAAGTAACGCCATAGAAATTTCAAGTTTTTATTTAAATACATAGTAATATATTATTTTATAATCTTACAGGAAATGAAAACACTGTATTCAAAATATATATATATATATTATGTATGAGTATATGTTTATTTTCCTTTGCCTTTACTGTTTAGAGGCAAGGCTTATAAATGTTATTTATAATATTTTAAACAGAAAATTGTTTCTAATAAACAAAAATTAAAATATACAAAAAACAAAATATTTAAAATATTAACAAAAAACCGTATCATTAAAAAATTAATTGTTTAATGTCGTACATTAAAATCTTTTTATTTTTTATATTTAAACTTTGATTAACAGTTAACGTTATTTATCGCTAAACTTTGTTTGATTAGTATATATTAGTACAATAAACTGTGGTTGATTGGTAATTAATAAATATTACTGCACATCCTATCACTGAAAAATAATACATGAATACAAATGAACTCTCTAGTTACAAAGAATAAGAATTATTTTAATATTGTTTATATAATATATATTCTGTTTACTATTAGATCAGTACCAAATGGCCAACATGTGCGCAGCTTCGTTCAAAGTTCTGATCTCAAGCGCCACTGTTAATGAGAGGGCTGTATCATTATAGTATTGATAACTAATGTGTATACATAGTTTAAAATACCTACTCAGCATGACCAAAGTACGGTGTGTCCACAGTAGCGGAATCGGAATGCCAAAAAGGTGGTGAGAAAAAAGGTTGAAGTCACCTGATTATCACCGACAAAAAATCATCACCACCAGGTACTGATATTTTAGTAAACAGACTATACTGTATTATGTATATAGAAGGAAAGAGTGGAAAAAGAAGACCAAAAAATAAGGGGTTGGATGTGATGGAGTTATATAAAGAGAATTGGCATGAGTAAAGAAGATATGAAAGATTGAGTTAAATAGAAATTGAAAACTAGAGTGATTAACCTCAAATAGTTGGGAGAAAATATAAAGATACATAGGAGAAGAAGATTTTATGTGTATTTTATAAAAGTTAAAAAAACTAATTGTTTAAATTAAAAATATTTTATACAAATAGAAAAAAAAGGATAAAATGAAATATGTATTCAAAACTACTAACAGTTTGATTAAGAATTATATTATTATATAAATAGGTATTTAAAAGGAAATAATAATTTATTATATTATACTCTTAGGTCTATTCCTTATCCTTCACTGAAGTCCTTATGTTTCTGGACTAGGTAATGCTAAACGTGAAAGTTTTAAATTTAACTCAAAACTGGAGTTTAATTGGTAGGTATATTTGATTATATACAATGTATATATATATTGTATATAATACATAATAATATATATGTATATATATATATATATATTACATAATAATAATATATATGAATATATAGTAATTTGCATTATTAATCAGTGGTATTTTTGAGACAAATAAAAAACGGAAACCATTATAAATATATAAATAAACAGATAACAATATACTATATCGATAAACAATTTTTCTGTTTTGCGATTAAATGAAAATAAACTTCTTGGTATAGTGTTAAGTGTAAATACATTGATGAATGATAACAAAATATTTTTGAAAATTACAATATACAGTCAACAAATAATTTTTAAGACAATTTTAGTAATATAAAATACAATTTGCCAATAACAATTATACTTAACTGTAACGTTAAAAAATAAACCGTTTTTCATTAGAAACTTAGAAATTAGTAGAACTAAGAGTGTTTCATTATTTTTAAACAACTGCATTATAAGATTTTTATGGATATTTAATTATTTTACTTTTATTTATCTGTATATACAATTTATATATAAGCAGAATTTATAAATGCACACTATGTTACTATATGTTATTAACATTTATAAATTATAACACTTACAGTTAAACTAAAAAAAAAAATTAATTATAATTATATCATTTATTTAATATTTCTAATAATTATATCCATATTTGTATTGCTAAATAAAGTCTTGATTAAGAATTTTTTTTTCAATGTACACTTCAGTTAAATAAGTATGAGTAAATGTTGTCAATGACTCAATTTCTGCTTTTTTGTTTAACTCATGTAGTATTAATACCTATATAAATATATTCATCAATATCAAATTATATAAAAAAAAAATATATTGCTTGTAATTTAATTTAAATAGGTATTAATTTTATATTACTATTATTTTTAGATTTACCTGTTGTAGTAGTTTATAATTGGACCTTATATATGATCTCTTTAAAAGGGATTTTAGTCTTGCTTGATCTTTACTAGTCAATGAAATACTTGGTAAATTTAATGATATTATGTCTGTAGGATAAACTCCGATCCACTTTATTGATGGTACACTAAGCATTTCATTTTGATGAATCATTGTCTACAAAGAAAAATAACTAAAATAACTGTTTAAAATTTAAAATTTTATTTGAATTTATGTACTATAGTTTATTATAGTAATATAATAATATTTTTATGTAAATATGATGTCTTACATTGGAGCCAAATCTGTAAACACACATAATTTCTATACCAAATGGATTAGCATCAACCAAAGCTAACATTGGAATATTCAATTTACAAGACAATTGTTTCACAAATAACCTGGTGTTAATGTCAGGGAATCCTTTTCCCTGAAAAATTGTAAACATAAAAATATTATATGTTTCATTTTCATTTGTGCATCTAGTAACTAGTTAATAGCTTTTATCTTAACATGAAGATAAAAGTGCACCTTTAGTGTTTATGAAATTCCACAAATTTACATATTTCTAAATTGTTTTCAAAATGTATATATAAATATAATAGTATATATAATTATATAATATAATTCGATATTCTAGAGTTCTGTGCAAAATACAAACTTAATTATAAATAGGTATATTTATTAATCTAAAACTATCCACAATAATATCTTATGTGGAATACATAAACTTACAGTTATCATTATAAATGAACTTCCTTTTTTTTTTAATAAGCCTTCATTAATAATTTTTTGAAAAGATGCATTTTTTTCTATTATTAGAATATACTTTGCATTCGATTTAAAAGCTTCTATTGCTAAAATATCTTGTGGTATTTGAATACCTGAAATCCATAGGCCATAAACATAATTGAAAATTAGAATATATTAGTATAGGTACTATAATTATTTACTTATATCATTATACATACGAATACAATGAAATAATATAATATAATAATATAATTAACGTAAATTTAATATAATGCAAGTTTGTGATCACTGATTATGATGATTAAAAAATGTATATAATAAACCTAAATAATAATTTATATCTGCAATCATTTGAAAAAATGTATGTGTTTTTATCTATCCAAGTACTGAATATTATTATTATCTTACCTTCGGTAGTTCTAGAACAATCAATAATTCTCCCATTGTTCGTGTACATCATTAGGTTTCCCGCAACTAAACCATTAGATGTTAATGTAATACCTAGCTCCCAAGACTTTGTACCTAATAAACAACATATATCAATAAGTGCTCTACGTACGATATAATCATGTTTAAATAGAATCGTATCTCCATAGTATAGTTCTCTGAAATTTCAATTAAATCATATTTAAGTATGTTTAAAAACTTAAAAGACCACCATTTTACAGGTATAACTCAACTCTATATTTTTAATATATTTTAATGTTTATTTAATAATACATATTTAAATACAAAATATTAGGTAGATTATAAATAAATTGTATTTATGCAAAATTGAAAAATCAATTTAGCATTGAAAGTATATCTGTATTATAGATAAGTAAAAACTTTTATCCTTATATTAGGTTTCATAAAATAACCATTATCAATAAATAAAATAAAATATAAATATATTTTAATAATAAAAAAATAAAAATGAAAATATTAAATACAAATTATATTTTTTGTCAAATGCATATAATTTTAGACATTAATAATAATAACAATAATAATTTTTTTCTAAAACTGGTAGAAAGAATAAAAATACTAAGGTATAATAAAATGTAACCTATATAATATAACCTATTTATATCCTTGGGTATTGATTTTTATTATGATAATTATTATTTTATTTTATTTTTTTATATATCTGTTTTTTAGGTATCTGTATACCTTACTATATTATAAATAATATTTTATTTAAAAACGAGTAAGTTACCTATTATTTAATATTTTATCATTAATAAATCTGTTAATTATTAACTGTATTTGTCTACCTTGCTGTACACGATTTTTGTGACATTAAATTTTTGTAAATTTTAGACAAAAGATAAATTATAATTGTGAAATAAGTTCGACTGCGTTTGGTAGTAAATCGTATTGTTTTAGTTGTTGATTGTGTATTATTGTTTACACCGTTTAACCTGAGAGTGTTAAAAACTAATAATTAAAGTGTTAATGCAAACAAAAATTAAATTAAAACAATCAAGTAAATACCTACATATAAAAGTATAAATTAATCAGTCATTTCAGAAATCCGACTTGTCCCAAAATTCAAACTTTCAGAAAAACAAAAATGCTTTTCTTATTACTAATACTAATAATATATTACTGGACTACCTACTAGTATAGGATTTCTCTTAACTCCTCCAACTTTCATCGCTAACAAGTCGGGATTTTCTTTAAATATGTAGATCTACATAATAGGTATGAAGATCCAAAACTGCAATAAAACGTAATTTTGTTTTTGGTTAAGTCGGTTATCTCAAACGACGTGATTCAAATATACGAGTTCTTATATACTCACCGATTTGATGGTTTAGTTAAATTAATCCTAAGTTTATTGTCATTGTATAAACATTTGACAATATTTAATATCGTATTTTCTATTCGTATTAATATTAGTTTAGTTTTTTTCTTTTCAATTATGCCTTAAACATAAAAATGCAGATTAATATAAATATTACACAAATACGTTTCGAGATATGATTATACTCATTCTCTATTTCAACAAATAGTTATACCATATTAAAGTCAAACACTAACTTTTTGAATGTAACGTTGGGTTCATGTTGTATTTTAATTATTGTTTTATTTGATTTAAATGTAGATTATAGTCGTATTTAATAAGTAAACTAGGAATCGAATGTATTTAATTTAGAAAGAAAACAATTACCAATCGAATCTCCGGTGAATCTTTGACAAAAAAAAAACTATTAGCATAATAGGTAGGTACAATATTGCTAACTGTATAAACTTTAATATGGTATTTGAACGCATAGACATGAAAAATATACACGTACAATATTATTTAGTTTTTTTTCTTTGACGATCATCGTGGGTTATCCCGTTTACTTGGTCTATGGTACCTATTGTGTAATACCAAGTCTATGGTTTTTTTAATACCTATTATATTTATTTTGCGAATCTCTTTGGCACCGTGCAAATTACAGATAATGATATTAAATATTTAATTTGTATTCAATGGGGGATTTTTGTTTTGTTTTGTCGTAAAAATGATCGAAATATTTTCGCCAATAAATATATAAAATATGTTTGAAAATTATACATACAGGGCATAATATAAGGTATACCTAATTAGATATATTTCCTGTTTAGTTTTCGATTTTCTTGACGATGTTTATAATGTGAAGAAAAACCCGTCAAAGAGAAATAATAAAGTAATATACCTATTATGTTTCGAATTCGCATATCAGAATCGGTTTATGATTCCAATGATTTATCATTGCTTTTGTAATAACAAAAATTATAGGATAAATGACTAGAGTAAGGGATACTGAGAATTACTGACCGGACCTCTTAAAATACCTATATCTATATAAGTTTATTGTAGTTTAAAAAAAAATTCTACAGGTTTTAAAAATTGTTCGATTGTTTAAATTTTTTGGCAATTATTAAAAAATAGGATTTTTAATGATGTATTTATTATTATTTATTATTTATCGATTTAAAATTTTAAACTAAAAAAAAACCTCAATAGTTGGTTTTCAATTTTTCTAAAAGTTTATTTTGTTAAAAGTAGGGGAATTAAGATAAAATAGGAAATTTTCAAATGTTGTGAATTTAGTAGATAGATAGTAGTAGATCATCTGTAGGTACTCTGTAATCTGTACGTTAAAAAAAAAATTTTGAAGAGGGTACACAAAATCGCTTTTATTTTATATTATAATAAAATATTGATTGACCGATGTTATTAATTATTACATAGTGTTTTTAATAAAAAAAAAGTTAGTAAAGTTGTTACAAATTCAAGTATGATTAAACTTAATTTAGTTCTACTTAGAACGATTATTCAGGACAACAGTCAATAAATAAAAAACATTTAGTATCCTATAAAAATAAGTCACCATACCTAAAATATGTTATATACCTACCACAATCATACGCAATAACAGAGTCAGAGAGCAGGGACTAGGAGGTAAATAATTAAGGGGTGGTTGACCTTTTTTTATTATTATTAATTGTGCCGTTCTTTTTCTCTTAGTTGACAAATTGGTAAAATATTTGATGACTTTTTTTTTTGGTCGTCAAAACTCAATTCAGGCCCCCTACCACAAAAAAAAATTTATTTATATATTTTTTTAGGTACGTCCCTGTCGGCGAGCCTATATATTCGATGCTTGAACTGGAATATAATGAATATTTTATAATATACCTACCTATAAATTATATAATTATAGTTTTTATAATATTAAAGTTTTGAATACTAATTAGTATGAGATATGAGTTAAATATAAACTCCTTAGAAACGGACCACTTCCAATCTGGATATATTCTTCAACGGCCGGACGACGTTGCTGTCTCGACTCCTCGCACAGCCAATTTTATGTGTTGTATAATAATAGTATTACATACATATATATATATATACATATATATAGTATTACACACATACACATGCCGCTAGAAGCAGCTTAAATTAAAAATTATAAAGTAAAACATACCTACCTACGCAAAATTACGATTACTCGTTTCCTAGTGATTTAAGAACAAAAGTACCTATTATAAAATCGAAAGTAAACCACATTTTGGAGAAAATTACATATCCTTTTTTCAATAAACTTAATATTTTACGTACAATCTAATATTCAAAAATCAAATTTTTGTTTCTCACTTTTTTAAACCACTGTAACTTTTTTTATATGTATTGTTTTAAGAAAATAATATGTAATTTTGTTATTAAAAATTGTTGTTTATTTTAGATTTTATAATAGGTGTTTTCGTTCTTGAACCACTGTGAAACGATTTTGCGTAAACATGTTTTTACAATGGAAATTTTGGGGGTATCGCGTCCTCTCAAAAACCGGTTGTGTGCCGTTTTAAAAAATATAATACATTATATATGTGTATACCTAGTAGTGCCTATTATAATATAATATGTTTATCGTTATATTTTTTGTAGTTTAAAAGTCGTTAAGTTTCATCATGTGCAGCGTGTACCACCACGCCGCTCCGAACCTTCACCCGTAGTGTAACATAACCTGATCGTATTGACTGGGTTATCACGGGGGACTATGGTGTGCTGTTCTGCATCATTACACTTACTCTATCGTTTATGAGTCATCACTTGGCTCCGGGACATGTAGCAATACTTAATAAAACCTAATTATGTCGTTATTAACTACATTTATTGTAAAATATATTATATTTAATATCAATTATTTAAAAATATATTGGTATTAGGTATATAGGTATGTTGAACATATTAAAAAACTATTTTCTTCTTATCATTTTAAGAGAAATACGGCTTAAAATATATTTTATTTATTTATCATACTATAATATAATTAGTTATGAGAATAGCATTATTGAAATTAAAATAAAAATTTATAAAAATATATCTAAAATTAAAAATTCATTTTTTTATTGCATATTTTAGTATGCGAGTTGTTTTTAAAGCATAGGTATTTGTACAATATGCAGTATTTTTATGTTTTTTTTTTTTAGTACTAGAAGTTCCTATTCTTGTACTCCTACTCTCTAAGCCTAGTAATCGTGCTCGGGAGTCCGTTGAACTGGTGTCTCGAATATTTTAATATGTCCTATATAGCTAATACAGTGGTTCTTATAATTTTGTACTACGCGTATATTCTTGATAAAAGATTATCTGAAACTACAAATGCCTTTAGTAGTTTTATTCCAAACAATGCCTTTTTTTTTATTTAAAAATATCATTCTTTAATACCAGTTTATAAATTCTATTCTAAAAACTATTTATACTTCCTAAGTTGTAGCCTGGATCATGAAAAAATGGCCTATATTCCTAGCAATCAGACCATTATTTTTTTCATTACAATGTCGTATAAAATATAATATGCGGGATCACAAATTTCGGTTTTTAAGCTACCAAATTTTTATTCGAGGTCAATAAGTCAATTTTAAAGGTCAATTTTGAAGAGCATTTGATGGGAGAAAAATGAGAAAATCTTTGATAATATTATATATTATTATGATTTTTTTTTTGATAAAATAATATCTGAAATATATTTTAAAAACAAATGTAAAGTCAATTTAAATATTTATTTGTAAAAAAATAGTTTTAATTTTTTTATTTGCCACATTAAGCCCATTAATTACATTTTTTGAGGACCACTAAAATCATGAATAAGTGTTAAATGCTGGTTTTAAACTAGTATTTTATTAAATAACTTTGTCACTTCGATGGAAATAAAAATGAAAATATGCAACAATATACAATGGAGTTATACAAATAACTTTTTGACGGCCTAAAATATATCCAATTTCAGGGTACACACTTTAATTAAATATATAGATTTCCATAGTCCAAATATCAGTAAATTTATGCTTGTTATCACATTAAGTGGAGCCAAATAATTTATTACGCCAAATTTTGTGAAATCCAAAATTAAGTAAATTATCCAAATTTTCTAGTTATTAAAACCCCTATAAATACTCCATGTAAAAAATGTTTAAATAAAAAATTACTGTTTTGGACTGAAAAAAATTAAAAAACTTGATATTGAATAGATTTTGGGCATCATTATTTTTATTCGGAAAATAATATATTAACGAGTTTTTTGATATAACAATAAGTAAGTATGAAAAATAAATTCTGTCTACATCATTATTTTAAAAGTTTTTAAAGTACCTACATTTTTGATACGAAAACATTTTTTTAATTTTTGACATTTTTAGCGTATAAATTTAAAAGTAAAGGTAATCTAAAACAATTTATATGTAACGAAAAACAAAAACTCGTATAAAAACATCCATTTTGAACAACAAAATATCAAAAATGTCGCGTAGGGCGTAAGTCAATTTCTTTCGGAATGTGCATTACCTATTTCACTTTTTTTTATTGTTTTTATTGAAATTATTGTTATTTAAAATTACACGTTATAAAACATGGTACACACATTTGTAATTCAGATTGCACACTTTGTTTTTCAGGATACACATTTTATGACAGGGTACACACTATTTAAGGCCCTGCGGTTTTTGAAAAAAAAATTACAAAAATTATTTATACTTTCCGAAATAAAGCGTGGCCCATGATAAGAAAAATATCACTCTGTATACAAGGTGATTATTTTATGGTCTTACCTAATTTTCTCTGCGAATATTTACATTTTTTTTTGTAAACTTGATAGATTTATTTTACTACATATTTATAAAAAGTTAGTATTTGTAATTATTTTGATTATTAGTATTCTTTAGGGTTTATACTTAAATAGTAATCTATATATAATATTTGACCTGATATTCCGATGCCAAATATTATTACATACGTCATACATACATAAATTAAAATTAAACTGTTTGTTCTTGTTTTTCAAAATGTTTTAGTTACTTATAGTTATTAAAATGATTTCTAAATTATATTTTGATAAAATATAGAGTTGGAATGGGTATTAAACATCTCATCGCAATTCACTTAAATTTCATATTAAAAATATGTGATATTATAGTTAAGAGCAATAAAATATAAATTTAGCTTAAAATTTAAAAAGGACGTTAAGGTAAATACTTCTAGTTATTATTATACCTATAGTATACAAGCTATATATATATATTATATATATATATATATCAGTTCTAATTTATATTTATGAATTAAATATCAATTTAAAATATTTTTTATAATATTATAATATATAAGTATATAAATTGAAATTTGATTTGATTTGCAATGATTTGCGGATCCGAGTGATGGGCAGTGGATAGAAAGATAAAACGCAGGATTAGTGTGGCAAAGCTGAGACTGTTAATATGGACGAATGGAGTAATTAGAGAGGAATAATAAGAAATTAATATATAAAGGGTAGTATAGAAGTGTCTCCAACAGTGGACAAAATGAGGAAGAATTGATTGGGATGAATAGGGCATGTTTTAAAAAGAGAAATGAAAAATTCAATAAAACTAGTAAAGGGAATTTACGATGAAGTAAAGAGGTGAAAGGGAAGACAAAAAAAGAGGTGAGGAAATGTAATAAAAAGTGTGGCGGGTGAGTAAGTAGGATGTAGAATAAGTAAGGATGATGTGCGAGATCGAGTTCTGTTCTGTGGAAGTTGAGGACTAGAGTGGCCGACTACCAAATATCTGGAAGAGAGGTCGAAAGAGAAGAAGAAGATATAATTTGTAATTTGTATGCATCATAGGGCATAAAAGTAAAGAGGTAATACAGGAGTGACAAGGAGGGTAGATATCTCTAGATACTTTATTGGGGTGCAAATATAGTGTAGGTATTGCTCCGTATATTATATACGAGTATATATATAATTTTAATATTTGTAACTATTATCACTGATCATTAAACAACGTAAATTTTACAACAAAATATATTATATAATTATTTTATTAAGTAATAAAAAAGTTTTCCTTATGATGACCACCATAATTATATTTATATTTACAATTTATGTTATATTTCTAAAAAGTATTCAAATATATTTTAGGTATATACATTTGGGACTTGAGTGGTAACCCCCCTTCCATTGTATTTTTTACAAATATTTTTTAAAGAATTTACTAGAAACTGTTATTTTTCCAGAATGAATAATAAAGAATATTTTACTCAAAATGATGTTTGTGTTTAATTTTAAAAAGTGCCACTCTATGTTTAATAATATATTATACTACCCCCAGATCGTCAGTTCGCTTCATTGGAAAATATATAGCCATATAGGTGCCAAGTAATGGAGTGTAATCTCCTCGTCGATAATACTGATTGAGGATAATTAGCATCCGTTATTTAATGGCTATGCAAGTTCAATTTTTAATGCTTGCGATCAATCACTACATCATATTCCATTTTGCTATGTAAGACAATTTATTAAAAATAAGAATTTAAGTTTTAACTATTCAAAATCACAGCACGTTTAATTTTATATATACAATTATATACATTATGTATAATATATTTAAGAAATAAATATTAATTTGGTATTTGAATCAGAGCCAACCGTGTACAGTTATAAACTACGAGTAGGTAGGCATTTTATATTATTATATGCGCGCAAATGTGAATGAACTCTCGTGGGGGCCCCGCAATGGGTTGATGGAATTTGAGTGTATACCTACTTGTATTATACAAGTATACAGACGTTTTCACGTCCAACATAGAAAGGTATAAAAACAACTCTTGAACTAATTTTTTTTTTATCTCAATATATTATATATATATATATATATATATATTATTTGTATATACCTACACAAATCATTACAACATACATATAGTAAAATAGCTTAATGTATAACCTTGTATAAAATAATATAATAAAACTCCTTATGCAATCCTCGTCGAGTAAATATTCTTTATTTGTCTGTTACACATGACGCAATATATAAATTCTGTCGTATAGGTATTCAAATACTCCTAATATAGGTATATACCTACCTAAATAACTAAGATATGGTACTTAATAATCTACCCATAGTATATACGGTAGCATGTTGTATACAGGAGTAAAGGAATTATTTATAATATGATTAAGTTTTAATAATTATAAATATAGGGGAAATAACAAATAAAATTGTTATGAATACCAATTTTATTTTATTTTTTTAAAATTATTACATCAAAGCCTCGCCTCAAAATTGGTTTATAAAATGTAATGATTTATCATAGGTTTCAAATTCAATATATTCACCGCCAGTATCCTACCCAACCAGCGAAGTACTTCCACTCCCAACCAACTACTTTACCTACTTTTTTTTATATCTTTATACATTTTTGCTAATAGAAGGAATTAAGTAGGAATTTCGGAATAAAAACTTCTTTTTATAGAAAACTGATTCTAGTTTGTACTCTGAAGAAGTCATTTTCCAAAGACGTAAAGAAAAAACTACCTTTTTTAACGAAAATATTTTATAAATATAGGGAAAATAACAAATAAAATTATCATGATTAAGTACTTATTTATTTATTTTTTTAGACAATTTTATTATTACTCGTAATAGTATTTGAACTTAACTTGGATAAATGCCATATGACTTTTTCTAGACAACGTACGTCTCTCCCACTCTTACTCTCTCAATGGCATTCTTCTTCGGCGAGTATTCCTTTATAAGGATCTTGAAATTCATCGTTCTCCTTTGAATTTAGATTATCAAATTAATACTACGATGAATTTTGAAAGCTTTATAAAGCTCTCGCCTCTCAAAGTGTTGGGTTTTATTATAAATACATAATTTATTACGTACTTATACATGGTTATACAATATGGTTTTATTATAAATACGCAATACAAAAATGTTTACTTCTGTGAATAGTCTTTGTAAATAAAAATAGGTAGGACAAATTTTTTCCTGGTAATTTTACCAACACTAATATAAAAAATGTAATATATAAATATATAATACCGTATCAAACTAATTCTAGTTTCAATTATTAAAGGTTTATATCATATTTAAGTAGGTACCTAATATTTATTTATTTATTCATGAATAATAACTCCGTAAAAGCAATTTAAAATTAATTATACGTATATAGACAGATTAACATTAACATTTTGAAATTATTAAAACAATGAATAATACAATAAATTATAATTGTTAAAAAAAATTGATAAAATTATTACAAAAATTAATATTAAAAAAATTATAATCTAGACAGTGGTTCATTTCGTAAGTAATTAGAAGCAGATGGTTAAATAGAAAAATGAATGCAAGATCTGGGGAACTTTAAAATTAATTATAGAAAGGATATAAGGGGAATTCGTTTACGAAGGAAGTTGATTTTGAATGATTGACGACGACCTACAGAAGTATTAAGACCCATTTGTTCCAAAACAAGAGTACCTATATATATTATACAGGTGGTTTATGATTTATTTTTATAATAAACGCAGCATATTTTAAAAATTTACATTGGAACAACTCAATTGATTGGAGTAGTCTATAGAACAAAGCTTTTAGTGAATGTGACAAATATAACTCAATCACCATTCTTTTAACGAAACCTAGCATTTTTAAAGCTCATAACAATATATTTGATTAATGTGCGTACGAGGAGATAATGTGCAGTTTACATAGAAGCCAAAATCATAAATCGAAGAGAATGTGTATAGTTATAAACTTATGTGTGTTATGAAGTGGTTATACTATATACGTATTTGTCAACGTGTAAACATCATTTTGCAACATATATTAAAATTAAGAGTAAACGTGTCATTGCAATTTAATCATAATTCATGACACTGTTTATAATAATAGTCAATGGGTAATAATAATATTACTACCTATGCAATAGTTCGAAATACTCATTTTCACACATACGACTACAAATATATAAAAATATCAGCCTCAGGTCAGCAGTCGGCATACTTAAATTTTGGTTGATCAAATATGATAAATAGGTACCTAGTTAATAAAACGTTTTAGTGATTTTGTAAAAATATTATCGAACTTTACGAACTCTTTAGTCAACCTGCAGGTTACTCCAGGTCGCTACGCGAAAAAAAGCATATTGATAAACATTTTTTTTTCAGCAATAAACAATAATACAATTTATTTTTCAATTTTATTGTACTTTTAGAAAAAACTACTGGTCATGTTAGTTTTATACGGGATATTTCGTGAAAACACGAGACATTTTCACTATTTTGAAATTCTTATCGGGACACTGGGACACTTGGTAAAATACGGGACGTCTGAACACCGTATAGGTACTGTTTACTTTACTTTACTCTAGTTCGGTCTATATTTTAGTATGGCACAGTTAGTTGGCATCGATATCTGGTTAAAAATAATTTAATATTAAAACGTGTATAAAATAGATTTCTCTCTTATGTTACATATATTCTCAAAAGGAACCATCCACGTATCCAAGTTGATATCTACTACATCTTATTCTAATATTATTATATTTTATGTATCTATATCAGATACATGTAGGTATCTACTTATAAAATTGCCGTTTGATGTTAATTATATAAATAAATAATTTCTATTGTTCTATTATTTTAATATTATATTCGCTCAGAACTGTTTTTTCAAATGCAGAGATTTATCGTGGTTTTTAAATTTAAAATAATAGGTAATAATACACTATTCTATCCGAAAACCGAAGGAATGATGGATCAACTTCCACCATCAGTATTTAGGGGAAATTAAAATTTTTTTTTTTTGGGTTTCAGGTTACTACACATAAGTATAGTAGGTTAAATAAATCATTTATAGAATTATAGTTTATTCTTTAAAATACGTTCAGAATGCTCCGAATTTGTTATTATTTTTTAAATAAAATCAAATACAATTTGAATGTATTCGTTTCAATGCAAACACGAGTGCAATTAAATTTAAACGTCCCTAAATATGAATGCGAATGCATCCGTTTTAAAAATGAATGTTGAACACTGAATAAAAATATAAATCTATTGCAACTTGCAAGACAAATTTTTTACTTTTCGTATCTGCTGCCTTTATTAATATTGATTTTGTTTATATCACATAGGTATTGTATTTAAATGTAAGAATAATAAAAACAAAAAATATGAATCACTGTTCCATAAGAGTGAACTATGATTTTTGATAATAGTGTTATACGTACGACTGCATTGCATCATAATGTATATAAATTAGACAAGGTGTATGCTCAGAAATGTTTTACTGATGGTAGGAGTGTAGGTATTAACATATATTTTTTCATAATCATTTTTATACTGAAAATTAAGGTAATTATACATTTTTCTAGACAATTATTATTGTGGAATATATAATTTTACTAATAATTGTTAATAAAAATTATAAAAGTTTTAACTTGGTATACGAACGTATGAAATTTATTTTTATTATTCTTAACAATTAGTTCTTCAAAGTTTTGATTGAAAATGCATAAACATAATAAAAAGAAAAAAAGGCTTTGAATATGATACCTCATACATAGAAGTACACTTCCATATCCCAGGATTTAGATTTTAGTGGCATCAATGTCAGTTAAGATACCTATGACAAATTTCATAACATAAAGATTAACCACCCACACGAAACACAATGAAGGAAGCTCGGATGGGAGGGGGTAAATCGTATCAAGAAAATTAATTTGATAATTTTTACTTTAAAAATTGATTTAGTTTAAAGAATAATTTTATTAACTTATCATTTTGTTTTACCAATTCACAGTTACTTAAATACTGAAAGAGTTAATATGTCTCACATAGGTATCTTTTGTATTAAAAATATTAAAGAGTACGCTATACCTAAACACGATTGAAAACGATGTCAAATATAGAAAATTTTTACTACATTTTTCGAAAAATTAAAATGAAATTATTCCAGAAAATGTTTAATTCAATTGTCAAATTTTTACAATATATATAAAAGAAAATTGTATCTATGCAATAGCTATTTATTTTTTCGATATCAATATACAAACATTTTTTTAAATTAAAAAACAAAAAAGAGAATATTTACAAACGAATAATTTAAAATAATTTAATTTAGAAAAATTAAAATGCTAAGGTATAAATAAAGTTATCTTTTATATATTATAAAAATTTGGAAATTTTACCATAAATACTGCTTGAATAAGTTTATCACACACAAAATGTGTACTTACGTAGGTAACGTGTACTTACCTATTAAGGGCGAATTACGGTTGCGTTTTATTAAGGGGGTCCTCACGGCTGTATTGAAATATACATATAGGTAAATAAGAGTCTCAGCATTTCTAAAATTTTGAAACTATATACTGTTCAATTAAAGTTCTGAAAAAATTCTAGCATTGTTTTACCTTCTCAATGTTCTATCACATGAATTTAAAAAAATACACATTAAAAATATAAAATGCTATAAGAATTGATTAGAAATTCATTTTGTTCAACCCGTAAGATAAAATATTGAGAAATTTATACTAGAATTTTTTTTAGAACCTTAATCGGGCAATATAAGGTTTCAGAATTTGAGAAATGCTGTATTACTTTTTCACAAAATTTATATTGTATAGTGACACAAACCAGAACATTTTACATGTAAATGGTATCGAAAATTACGCCAAATTTTTGAGTGTTAATAATGGTTTCTTTGAATTGGAGACTATTTTACAAATTATATTACCACTAATACAAAAAAAAAAAAAAATACATAATTTACTCACACACGACAATATTAATGATAGAAATACTGTATTTATTATTAATTTATCTGTTCTATAACCTATAGAGTAACTAACATTTTCGTATTTAGAATAATCCCAAAACGAATAATCCTCAAATATAACATTTCTCAAACTTGTTTACATTGCAAAAATGCATGAACTTGCACAATAAGACACTTGAGTACTTATTAGAAGTTTCAGAATTTTTTTTTAATTCCTCGTCTAATTTTCTATATACTACACAATTTTTGTTAAAATTGTATTACTTTTTGATGTTGAAAATACTAATAAATAGGTAGGTACTTATGTATACATACTATAGATTTCGAAAATGTCATATATTTTCCAATTTATTCAACATTTTGACTAGTTTATCATAGATTTAAAGTCACAAAACAACAATTTTTCAATTCCTTTTCTAATTAATTCTTTATTAACTATACATTTTATTTATTAAAACTGAATGAGTTTTATGTTTATTATCAAATACTAGCTTTGCTGAGAGAGAAGTTAAGGTGTGAAATGTTATTTTAATAATAATACAAATTGTAAGAAACTACCCCGTTCACCCCTTCAAAGTTCAAATTTACAAAATTAATTTTTCCTTATGTTTTTTTTTTTTAAGAAATTATTTACCGTATAAAAAACACCGCGTGTAAATTGAGTAGATAGTTTCGGAGATTACCCGAGACAAACATAATATTATGCGACTTTCTTTTATATATATATACATATATATAGATTGAATATAGCCATTGTAACCTTAACAACTTTATTAAGTTATTTTTTAATTTGTTACAAAATCAGTCATTATCAGTATATTTCCAAAGCGGTTAGTTTAGAGTTTTGTATAGGCAGTTTAAAATACGCAAGCATATTAGCCGTGCGAGTGTGTGAGTAATAAATGATTGTTAGTGTGTTTAACTTCCCGGAATAAACATTACGGCTTCTTATTTGTAAAACGGACGGAATACTTACCATTGAACTCTATATGATAATATATTATACTAATAAAATAATATAATATAAATTTAATATACTATATTTTATCATATAGTTCAATGGTACTTACCTACCTTCGAATGTAATTATTTGCTACTATAGATAATAATATTGTAATTTCATAATAATCACTAACTTATTTCACATTTTTTTTCGTCGTGGCAGCAGTCGCGCGGGGTAAAGAACTATGATCATACAGCCGCAGAAAACTCGTTACCGAGTTACGCATTATCTAGATAGATTTTTATTTATCTTTTATTTTATCTAGATAAATAATACCGAGTTATCTGTGCAATTATCTTAGGTCGAAACGTAATTTATTTGTATAATTGTTTTTATCGAAAGAAAATATTATATTTTAAAATGCGAAATTTGAGTTAAAGTAAATTAATAATTTAAAAATGATTTTGTACAATATGGTCATTGGCAATAAATAATAATAATGGTTATGATGAATATAATTGATATTATATTTTAGTAGTACGGGTATACTTTATTATTAAAGGTATTGTTATTTTGTTTATTTTTCACTTGATATTGTGTATGTACCTGTACCTATACTATATAATATATAAATGTAATACGAAATTATATATAGGTAATTTATGTTTCCCCGAGATAAGTCCAATAATTTCAACGCATATTACAGAGAAGTGAACTTCATTATTTGCTCTATTATTTAATTTTCCATTTTTATCATTTATCCGGAACCGATAACGACTTGGGTCAATTGCAAACCATAGTAGTACAGTATAGGTACTATCCCTTATTCAATGGGTATTGGCATTCATAAAATATAATATAGCCTATAGATCAGAGGTTCCCAACCTTTTTTGACTCACGGCACACTTAATTATTTTCTAATAATCTGGAGGCACCCCCTATGGTCTATACTCTATACTGAATACGCAATAGTAATATATCGTGTACCTATTTAAATTTATATTTTGTGACTTCGGGTTTATTTAGCTAAGTGCTTAAGTATAAACAAAAGTAGTAGGTATATTTACACATATTATATTTATAAAACAAATAATACATTGAACATTAACTATATATTTTTATATTTAATTATTATTATATAATATTATTTGATTATCAAAATTAATTAAAAATTAGGTAACTTATGGAACTAATGTGACACTTGGGCTTGTTTTTTTTTACACAAATCTTTTATTCGTGGTCGAATAGTTGAAAGACATACTCTCATTTCTTCTTCAATGAACTCCATTTTCAT
>JAIPRL010004623.1:0-36770 GCA_025469235.1 Pemphigus obesinymphae | reverse complement strand
AAATGTCCCAATGAGATCTAAACGATCGGGTTTAAAATGTCGACAGTCCAGATCTGGATCTGGATGTGTCAACCTGGTAACAATTCTTATCAAAATGGTTATCGGGTCCTACATGACCCGGGATCTGCTTGTCAGCATACCCTAAAGTTATAAGCTACACTCATATACACAGATATATACTTATCTATGCACACTCATCAGTCTTCAAACGACGTAGTACGTCTTCAGTCGGATTAAGTATAGGTATCTACTATACAAATTTAAATTGTATTTATATTTGTATTGACTATAAGGGTACATTATACAATGGATTTACAGCCGAATAAGATAAGATAAAATCATTATATAATCTAATTTTCTAGTAAGTGTTTTATAACCTACCTCTCTATATATTATTTGGGAACAAATGTACATAATATTGAAATTGACGTTATGTATTTTTTATTTTTTTCTGAATTGTTTAACGTGTGAATTTATTTAAACCCTAAAATAGTTCACCTTTACGACTAAAACATAAGTTATAAGTTTTACTCTGATTAATAATTATCTCAATACAAAATTCAAACATTTAAACAATAATAAAATAATTACCTAGCGTCCTAGCATAATATGAATATAAATTATATAAATAAAGTGCTAACTATGAACAAGTTCCATCTTGTAGTCGATTCTGAGCGAAGCGAAGAATGAATTGGTTTTACAATGATGTGTTTTATTTATTTTATATATATATATATAATATATATCTGTAACAAGTACTACTATTTTCTGGGTACCAAATTTCATCTAGTCGGTAGTTTAAAGAGGTAATTTTTTGATTTTAAAATTGTTTTTGTTAAATGCGTGAGAAAAAACTATAAAAAAATTGGCGTAAAAATCGGTAAACACGATTGTGGTAAAAATTCTTCATAACTCTGAAAATATTGATGGTAGAGGCTTGACATTTTAATCACACACATATATACATAAAATATTAATGCGACAGTTTTTTGAAAATTTTTACTCACTTTTAGTCTTTTAATAGCAATATGCAAATTTGAGAAATTTAACTTATAACAGGCTTAATTTTAGTTTTAAGACTTGAAAATTTAATACAGAATTAAAAGTATGCCATTCTAGTTACATACAAAAATTTCAAAAATGAGCATGTACAATATTTATAAATAGCTATTTAAATTTTTTTTTTTGAATACCCATTTAATTTTTTTTGACATTTCGGTAGGAAATATGTTCGAATATTAGAAAATAATGGATCTATAAACCTAAAATTTTCACCAATTATGTATATTAGCACATTATGAAAGCAAAAAAAATTTGAAAATTTTTTCCCAATTTCAGGATATTTATAGCAATTTTAAATTTTGAGTCATTTAATTCATAACTTTTCTACTATACAAAAAAACTTCGATATTTTTTTTTAATAATGTGTTTTTAACCAAAAAAATAATGGTGAAGTCAGAATTTAACGGATGGTCTTGCTTTTAAAATCATATAAAATATAAATTTAACGGTTTTATTATATTCGTTTATAAGGTATTGTAATGTATTTAACTTTCAAGTGGGTGCATTCTTCAATAAAAATATTATGTATCGTATGTCATTTTAATCGATTTATTTAGATCACAGTAGTAAATATATTAGACCTAATTCACTTCATGATTATTATTATATATTATTGTATAAAATACATTATTATTTTAAATTATCATTCCAAGTGTTTATATTTATACTTTTTTCAGTGAATTTTATCATTACTTTCAAATGTAATACATCTACTAAAAGTACCTATTCTATTCTATAAGCTGAATGCATCCACCTTTACTAATATGTAATGAGTGAAGTATTATTTTTATATCTTACTGACTGAACTTTTTAAATTTTAAAAATATAGAAAATAAACCGGCCATTTTTTTTAAATATTAGATATAACCGTTCTTTTATCAAAAATAATTGTATTTATAATTATAATTTTAAACCAAAAATGTATTGAGTGTCTGAGTTTCCTATTTGAATAACTTTTCATGTATAAACAACAATATACATATTTAAATGCATTATCGAAAATGGTGTATACCCAACAGAAAAATAAAAGTTTTACTACGTACCTATATTTAAATCTAAATCGTGGCCAAAGTTATAAAACATACATACTAATATTTATTTTATGTCTTAATTCTTAAAATAAACATCATTATTCAAATTGCTTGAAAACTGAAAGAGATATGGCTGTTTCCGGGTTTAATGATCACATTATAATATTTTATAAATTAACATAATAAATTAATAAAAAAAACCCGCCAAAATGATAAAAAAAAATGCGTTTCTATACGTATGTTACGTAATTTTGTAATTTGTAAAATATTTTAATTATAACTACCAATTTTAGTAAAAATAAATTATTAGCCATCACAAATACAGATATTATAAGTGAAAATATTATGTTATAAATACAACAATTTTATTTAAATTATTGATGAATGAAGTTAAGTAAATTAGGTAACAATAAAACGGATTTGAATGATATACTTAAGCTGAAAGAAAATTCGATAGATATATTGATATGAAAAGCTTGAATTTTTATCTATTATGTTAGTCGAAATGCAGATATCTTTAAAACATTTTACAAGTATTAATAATATTAGTTCTTAGTAAAATATTTTATTATTTTGAGATATTTATAATTTCAGTATATATTATGCAGAACATATATTTGACTCTCTCAAAAGTTTGATAAAAATAACAATAACCTTTGACTTCATACTACAGACATAGTATATTTATTAAGACTGGCTAACTTGCGAGTCTTTTAAATTATATCCAATATCGTAATAATTCCTGATAATATATAGAGAAAAATTTCAGACCAGACTGGGCCTAGGAAAATAATTGAACACCAATATCCGGGCTAGACTTTCTAATTTATACAAGTTGGACTGGCTCGTACAGATTTTTAGTTCGTACATGATATCTACTGAGTTCGACACCATCCGGAGACAGGTACGCCTATGATTGTTTCGTTTCGAAGTTTTTAATTTTCATAAATAAGTTTCGGTGGTATCGTCTTTTACGAGGTTGTATCACGTGGAATCGATTGAGTTATATCATTTATTGTTGAGCGGTTACATACATACATACATACATACATACATACATACATACATACATACATACATACATACATACATACATACATACATACATACATATATACATACATCATACATACATACACAATACTATTTGCATATAGTGTCGGGCATTTGGGGGGAAAGGGGTACCATTGGAAAATGGGAGACCCGGTGGGACTATAATTTTGTTCTGGCCACAATACTAAGAGATTATAAATAACTGATGTTTACGGTTCGTGACGGAGGAACCCTTTTTCGTCTCTTATCTGGCTCATACATACGCCCGGCATAAATTATAAAACGTGCTGGACAACCGGTATGCTATTAAATTTCTTTGGATTTTGATACGGTACCTTCCCCGTTTTTTACCGTAGGTATTTAATTTTTTTTTTTTTTTATATTTTAATGAAAAAATAACATCACACTGATTCTTGTCCCCTACAAATAACGCCCGGTAATTAATAATACAAATTTATCATTGTGTTTGTACAACGCGGTGATACTCATTGAATTTTCATAAAAATCATTAAGTTCAAGTTTAAATTAAATCACCAACGTTTTTTTTTTATTTTCCATCATTTCCAAGTTACACGTTAAAAGCAAATGGTTTTATTAACTTTGCATAGTATGGTGTCTTCAGGAGCAGGCAGAGACCCTCGACATAACAAATCCCAACTGTATATATATATATATATCGCCTGGAAAAGTGTAATTTCAGTACAGAGAATTGAGTGTAGAAAGTTCATAAAAGTATTATAAACACGATCTACGGAGAGACGCCTGTTCGTTGGTAATGTTAAAAAGTTAAACATTATGATATGCCAAATTGGTCTTTTTTATCGTTATCAATAAAATGTTGGTCGTAAGTTCATTAAAGTGTACACTAAAGCGGTCTAATCGAGTCGACGAGACGTATCTGGAACAAAGTATATGAAACTTCCCATTACAAAGCGGCTATTAATAATCCCGTACCGTTTAGTCGTATAGTTGTCATAAACTCCCATCTCATCGTACGACGCAGTTACGTGCACATAGAACGATATACGTACACCTTACGTGCATAATACCGTACACAAACTACCGCGTATTTAGATATTAATGTATAATTTTAAAGTGTGTTGTTGTTTAATATTTTAGTTAAATCTTTTACTAGGTAGATCTTTTAATTTTTCAGTTTCAGTAGTACATAAATAATATTTTAAGCCCCCGGTTCTGGCCGTAGTAATTTAAAAAAAATTTAAAAACGGTTTTTGTTTATGGTTTTGGTTATAATACGTTTTTAAACAAATAATAATATTTTAATGTAAACGGGTCAATAAGAGTTCTGGTTCTTTTAGACGCGTATTTAATTATTATAATTTTAAGTCCGATACTACAATTTTTGTGTAATAACCACTTCAATAACAGATATTAGTTGTTTTTGTTCCTATTAATATATTTGTTCATTTTTCACCATATCATAGAGTAATAATTTTAAGTACAACTGAACAATATCGGTATAAATATCAACACATATCGGTCCTTTAAATTGAATAAGAGAATTCAAATTTTCCCCTTGTTAATAAAATTTCTGATAACAGTTTAGATTTTAAATAATGGTTTTACTAATGTTGATTTTATACTTCAGTGTATTATTTTTCATATAAAATTATCAAAGGACAATAAAAAAATTATAATCGTTTTGAATGATAAATTCTACCTATATAAATTATACGTGAGATCACGTAAAGTAAAAGTGATCCGAATTATATTAAATATTTTACATAATAAATATAAGTGATGTATCTCTAATTATATATTTAGATAACATAATTGAGTTGATTTTTGAATTTATATTTTGTTTAAGGTTATTTTGATGTCAATATCCTGATCGAACGTTAAACATGCTATTTGTGAGCTATATAAAAATAAATAAAACTTCAAATCACTCAAATAAATCTATTAAATATAATTGGTATGACGTTTTCAGATAAGTACCGTATTAAATTTTCAAGTGAATCCACTGCATGAGTGTTTTCAATAAAATAATGTACCTCACACTTCTACATATCATTATACGAGTATACTTATTCCGTAAGCATAATTGGTTATTAGTAGTATAAAATGGATATAACGGGACGGTTTCCCGAAATTCATATTGTTAGATTCCTATTAGTTTCGGTATTTATATCAAATAATTAACGTTTAGTACGAGTCATTACTACCTACGCAACATCAACTCCATTTCTGCATATACTTTAAAATCGTTGTTGTTATACAAAAAATACGTGTTTTAATTATATACAAATTGTTGTGGACTTATGATAATAAGATTCCAAATTTTATTTTTAGATAAATAACCTAAACAAATAACGGCGAATTTTATTTTCCAAAAATGTAACCCCTAAGCGTATTATTGAATGTGAGTACATAGTATACACAGTGATGTAAAAATAACGTATTTTATTTTTCTATTATACAATTCGGTATTTTACTAAAATCAATTAGTATTATTACTAAGAGTAGAATATTGGAATTTATAAATGATTTATTTAATTATTATAAAATTGTGTTAGAACCGAAATATTATAATTTAGCGGTAAATACGATAATGGATTTTTAAATGTTACATTTATTAGGTATTTACCATATAGAATTGTGATGGGCAATATAGGAAGGACTCAAAACTGCAGGCACGGTGGAATCAATAATTTAAGTAATATTCCTGGTAAATCAGCACTGGTCACTAATTGAACTGGCATATTGCCGTAGAACACCCAAAATTGCGGAATATGAACTAAAAACAGCAACATAGACCCAGAGGTGGTAAAAAAGCTCTGAGATAAACTCAAAACGAAATATTTAAAATAATTATAATATAAATAAAAATAATTTACAGTGTATATCAAATGTAATGGATATTTTTGAAATTATGGACAAGAGCTAGAATCATTCTTTTGCGGAAATGGAAAAATCCGTTTAAAGACACATTCTCTTATCATCTGAAATATATAATAAATATGAAGAAGTTATTTAAAAAAATATTTAACACCCACATGAAAAAATTCCCTGATGCAAATGACTGACTAGAACCAAACCAATATGGATTCCGCAAAAGGAAAGTCAACGGTTGATGTAGTGAAAAGACAAATATCTAAGGAAGCAAAATTAAATGCATAATGGGAATGATCACATTACACGTTAAGAACGCTTTTAATTCTGCTCCCTAAAATAGTATCATTCCAGCATCCACTTAATTTGAGTTACCAGATTACATTGTCCACAACCTAGATACTTATTTTACAAAAAGATAACTCCAATATGAAATTTTAGTGATGATACAGATAAAATAAGTTAATTTAACCACAGAGGTTCCACATGGATAGAGAAATGTCGATAAGAATGGAACTAAAAGCTTTCAAAAACTATGAGATCTTGGTGTCGAAATTATTCTTCACGTACCAAGTGGGTAGATTTATAAGAAGAAGCTGTAGAAAATATATTGGCCCGATTTAAATTTGTAGGTACTAAGCTCGCCGGTCACAATTTGGAGGCATTATAGTACTGACCAAAATAAGGACAATACAGTGAAAGTAAATATAAGAGGAGTATAATAACTATCTAACGGGAGCTAAAAATACTTAGAGCTGCGACCTGACAGGAAAGTAAACTTTTTATTTGGAAAAGAGAAAATTACTTTCCACTGTAGTACATTCAATTATACTATACAGTCTTTTGATCTGGATAAATCTTGTGAAGGCAAGTGGCTGAAAACCCTAAATAGATGCCAGAGGAGAATATCCCTGTGCATTGTGTTAGCATTCTGAACGGTTTCACTGGATATAGTGCTGGTACTCGCCAATCTATCATCCATTAACCAAAGAGCTATACCTGACAATAGCGAGATAACTAAAAATAAATTGGTGGAATTTCAGAAATGTAGATTGGATTAAATATACTACTTACGTAAAAGAAAATATAAACCGCATTGAACCGATACCCATAAATTATGAGAGGTTTACAAAGCTAATTAAATCGAAAACTATGAAATGTATGCCTATCTAATATCATAATGTATAGTGATAACGGATCAGTTTATCAGATTACTCGATGAGCAGCGAAAACTTGGAAGCTTGGAAGCTTGGGTCAAAGCTATGGAAGAAATTTGTTAAAAATATCACGCTGAAAAGCTGAAACTTACTAAGAAAGTTGGGTGCCACACAAACTACAATGAAAAAAAATTGTACCACAAAAACGTATCATAAGCAATTTGTTTAAGACCTCAAATATATAACTAACAAAATACAGAAATATTACAATAATAAATGAGTACCCTACCCAAGAAAAAAAATGTTATTAGTTTGAAGAAAAATAAAAGCTAATGCATGATTTAATAATGGAGGAAAGTAATATTGCCCTAAAAAAACGTCAAAAATATAAAAGCGACAGAAGCCGATGGTATATTACTGGTATTTATAAAAAGATCCGAGTCCTAAGAGCAGTTAATGGTTGGCACATTTATTTATATCAGTAATCAATAAATGGGCTCTTTCTAAACTATAGCGTAAAGTGAAAGTTATTGCCATCTAAAAGCTAAATAATTCAGAAAATTACCCAAAAAACTATATGCTAAAATCACTGTTGTCTGTAATCTATACATTTGTTGAAAGATTAATTATTAAGGTGAATATCACTAATATTTAAAAACACACTACCCAGTGATCAAGCGGAATTCTTAAATAAAAAAACTGCTTTGAACAATTACTAGCTTTAACTTGGAATAATGTGAAATCCGGGCAGTTTCCTTCGATGTTTCTTCAGTTTACCACACAGTATAAAAAAAAGCTGCTTAAGCTAAAAAAGAAACTAAGATGCAAAAATACCTTACGGTTATTGAAGCAAATACAATCTAACAGAAATTTTAATGTTAGCCTGAACTGCAAAGTAAATCAATTAAGAATGTAACAAAACGAATTTCCACAAGCATTGGTGCTTTTTTGATTCTGTTCTACATGTATAACATTGATATTGTGTATACTAAATTACAGAAATTTATTTATGCAGATAATGTAGGTTTAGTTTCTGCAGGAAATTAATTTGTACAGATTGAATCTACTATACACAAAGACCTAGATATTTTTCAAAACTATTTTTTGAATTGTTATTTTTATACAATTCTAGGACTTATATCTGGACAAATATTTGTATTTGTATACAATGTATATTTTATTATGGTATATAATTATATATATATTATGACTAGTAAAAACAATAACAACTTATCTACAATTTGGGATTTCATTTTTGTTTCAATAGGAAAAGTTCAAAAGTTTTAATGACTATTCGAAAAATAATATTTAAAAAGCCGGTCGGTAGAGGGTGAAAGCACTTCACTCGTTGTGTAGGATATATTGAACATGAAAGCAATGATAAATCATTTCTTTCTAAGCAAATTATTATGAGCGAAGTTTTGGTTGATATATTTGAAAGTTACTGCTAAATATCGTAATAATACATACATATATTATATGATAATATTATATAACATAATGAATAAAAAAAGTTGAAAAAATTATTTGGATGTATAGGTATTCAGTGGTACGTAATCCATTCCATGATAGAATATAACTGTTGCACGTATTATCGTCTAATTTTAAACAAAACAGTTCCATACAAATAAGTGCTATTGTGATGGGAATATACCTGAATTCTTTTACTCTTGCGTACAGGAATTCACTAAATATACACACGCGAATACATGATATAATGAAGTTCTATGGATGAAAAACCCAAAATGTAAAATTTAATGTTTCCATATTAATAATATGTTGCAAGGCGTTTGCGGTGGTAAGTTTTTAGCTAAAACTACACATTTCTCGGTGAATATAATCCCATACAATAAGCGTTCAAACCGTGTACCTACATTCGGTATATAGGTCCTCCGCCTGACCGTAATTATCGGAAATTTCTACTCCTGAGATTATTACTTATTGGCTATAAGTGATTATAATACTACATTATTATTGCGTGTATACGATACAAAATGAACCCTATTTTATGTATAATCGTTGGTAAAAAATAAACGCCGGTCGTTATCCCCAGGGCTTTTGGATATTATAGGCGTACAAGGTATGTATAAGTTTTCAATAGACCGCGACGAGTTAGCGTTGTTTTCGTGTAGGTATTTATAAACAATTTTTTTGCCCCTCTTGGTTAGGTACTACTATTTGCTCGTGATTGCGGTTTCTTCCTTAAATAGTTAAAGATAAACTCCCCTGAAGATGCGTACGATGGTCATTGGTAGACAATTTGGAGAAGAAGCCGGTTTTAGATGAGTCGATTTAAATCGTATTATAGTGGATAGTATAATCATAATTATATACCTTATATTATATATTGTGTTAATTATTTTAATAATTTCCATTTGAACGAAACAATTTTATTTACAATAAACTTAAGGTACATTCTATTGTACATTTAATAATTTAAAAGGATAGAGAATACTGAGTTTTAAAGGAAATTAAATAAAAATAAAAATAAAAATTAAGTAATATACGTATATCATATATCGGGTATTTATAACAGTGCAATATTATGTTATCCTAAAATCTGCTTAAAAAACATGCTTACGTAATATAAACAAAATATCTACATTTCAATATATATATATATAATACGATATTAATTATAAATAACATTTATATAAAATTTATGTAGAATTCTTTCAGATATCATTATTTTCTAATTATTTATGTTTTTATATTTGAAAAATTAGTAATGAGGTATTTTTTATAATTTTGTTTCTATCAATTTTATAACAAGTGTTTTCAATCTAAAATAATTTTTTAATTAATTTTCGTTTGTTTGTTTTGCATGTATATATTTTTATCTCTGAATTTCATTGGTGTACCATTCTCATAAGTATACAACCTTTTCCACTTTTTAAATATTGAAAATCTCATTTATTCCAATAAAGCTTTACATTGATTTCATTTAGGTAATTTAGCTCTGCTTAAACAAGTTTTCTTCATAATATATTTCAGTATACAGAATGCCAAAAAATATTTACTCATTTTAATAACTGATATCTCCTATATAGGTAGAATATAAATGTTTTTATTTTATTTTTTATGTATTTTATTTAATTAAATTTATTAGTTGAGATATAAATTAAATTATAATACAATTTTAATATAATAGTCTTTATCTAAGATTTAGAGCGTAGCCAGAAATATATTTATTTTACAATGACATTTATTTATTTTTTCTTTCTGAGCAACTTTTTATCTAGAATGGTAGGAATAGTAGGTGTTTTGAAATTAAGAGCTTTTTTGTTAGGAAATTTGTTCTATTTAATACATTGAATAGGTAATTTATCAATTATTATTAGTAATCGATTTTATTAACTGCAAAGAAAAACTAGCTTTTATAACTGAAATATTTTATAAATCTAGGGTAGATAACAAAATAAAAAGTAAAATTTACCATCGTTATACATTTTTACTATGATTATAATTTATATATTAATACTAAATAGTAAATATACGATTATTAATTATACACAAGAATGGTTTATTTTATAATTTTATTATTTATTATTATTATTAATATTACACCAAAAAATTTAATTGAACTGCATTGAATTTATTGTCATCAAATTTTATATATGAATTACTAGTACCCTACATGATGAGTAAAGATTGTCCATACCTACTAATACCCGACGGGTTAGGTGCACAAATTCAAAAAAATATATAACATTATTTTTTGATTTAAGAATGAACAGAATTTAATTTCTGAAAATGTTGGTAGTTTAACATTTAAAATTCACCAAAACTACACTTATCTGTAGAAAATGTTTTACCTATATAATATCTATAGTAAGTATATAGGTACAAAAACAAAAAAAATACCTAGATATTATGTAATGTGTTATTTATAATATTTTTATTTTTTTCTGGAACGTAATCTCATTTTATGAAATAAGTTGAATACCGTAAATTTAAATATTTTTATTATGAATAAATTGAATTATTTTCAGCAACACTAATTATTTGATTATGTCGTCAATAAGTCAATATATATATATATATATATATTGTAATGAGTAAATCTTCATTAATCACATTATTTTATACGATAATTCTCGGATTTCAGAAAATTGGACGACATAATTATTTTAAAGCTCCAAAATGTAAATGCTTAAGAAGAAAAAAACACCAAAGGCTCAGAGACCTGTGCAAATATTATGAATATCGCCGATTATACCGATTAACTAGGTAGTTATGATATATTATTGTTATAATATGATTTCTCCATCGAACACCTACCGGGTTTATGGTCTCTCCTATACTGGCGTACCTCCTCTATATTTCAACCGAAGTTTACGAATGAATCACTTACTAACAGGCACAGAAGAAAAGGGTACTGAGTACGTCACATGGAAGGAGACTCTTCGCCACCCTGCCTGCGCCGTTATCTTTGTCACAGTTGAACACCCATCGCCGGGTAATCCCGTTTTCTGCAACCCCGTGGTATCCCCGACCACTACCACACGGCGAACGAAACTTAAATCCTGCGGTCGTTCCGTCGCAAAACCCGATACAACCACGGTTACTACACCCCCGGACATACCACGACCATATATATATATATATATATATATACCGCTGTTACCTCTGCTACCAAATCCACTCATCTCCGTCTTCTTCGGCAGGCCATCTGCTAATTAAATTCAATATACAGCATATCGTTGACACATTACAAACGACTTTGGAAGCCAGTAGAAATGATAATATATCGGCCGATTGCTCGAGTGAGTAAACTGGAATATGGTTCATAATAATATAATATAAGATTGGTTATTATTATCATGGTATAATATATACTCGTAGAGATAGGTACGAAATTTACGTAATACTGCGGATGAGCGCGAGATAACGCTATAATAATATACGAGATAATACTCAAGTGATTGTTTCACGAACGTCCGTCACGTTAATAATAATATGTCAAAACTCTACCGCACATTGGTTCCACTTTATAGGTACTATTTAAGTATTTCCTTCCGGTGCTTTTAAAAATGGTCTAAACATATTACAGTTATGTATATAAAAATATTTTAAATTAATGTGTTATTACATATATGTGATTTATGTATAGTATATATATTTATTATATATACATAAATATTTTATATATATATATATATATATATATACACTAGAGTAGTCCTTATCTATAGGTAAAGAAAAACCTTTGTAGTAGATTTTCTCATCCCCTCATTTTGTTTATTACTATATAGAAGTAATTTGGTTTAAATTGAGTCATGATTATTCACCCCCTTCGCGTGCAACATAGGGGTTTAAAATGTGTACAAAAGGGTAAAAAAATATAGTAAACTTAACGGGAAAATCTAATCATCTACGTTCTATATCATGTTACATTTATGAAAAATATTTCAATGGTAAGAACAACTACGTTGTATAAGGAAAATTATTCAAGTTGAAAAATTTCTGTTGTATTTAGTAAAAATAAAAATCTAAACACACTACATACTATTTAAAAAGAATTACGTTTAGGAGATTTTTCTGCAGAAGATATTTCTGATGACGATGTGAACCCAGATGCCAGACTCTATGAACCATTTTAAAGGGTCTGTGAGTTTTTTGATTGTGCACCAAAGAAGGGGATATAATTTAGACCTGGTACTTTGTTGTTGAAAACAGAGATCGGGCAACACTGCACGTGTTGATTTTAAAATTAATTGAAGTCGGATTTACTATTCTTTATGATGTATGGGTAACCTTATAAAGAGTTACATGAAATTTGTTACACTCATAAAACGGTTAGTAAATGATAAACATTTTGTTGATCCAATGACTAGTGGTGCATATACTCAAAGAATGAAGAGTTTTTAGAGACGACTTAATATAGTTAAAAAATATATATGGTACTACACAAAATCTTCTTCCTAGGTATTTATTTAGGTAAATTGGTAACTTATTACCAAATTATTTAAACTTTATTATATTTATTAATTATTTTTCAGATACCTTGGTTCAATATGTTGGAAAGGTTGATCTGTTTGAATGTTTTTTAAGAGACTTTGTTATGGTTTGTTTTATTACAATCATAACATTATAATATAATGTTTTTTTTTTTTTTTTATATATAAACTTTACCAAAATATTTTTAGTTATATAATTTTTTTATTCATGATAAGGTAGTCCATAAATTATTTATTAAAATATAACAATTTATTATAATATTTTACGTAGTATGCTGCACGGTAAATTCGCAAGTTTTTTTTGGTAGCCCACACTTCAGAGGTACTTTTTTATACTCTCAAATGTATTAATTTTATCGAATATAATATTTCATGACAACAATTTTTTGGTATTTTATTTTTCTATCTAATACAAATAAAATCAATTAATTACTTGATCCTCATTTGACAAAAACTATTACTTCTATGTAAATCGTTCAAAAAAAGTAAGTATATACTTCATTTTCAGAGACAAAAATATATTTTTATTTTTTGACAATATTTACCTATGTTTATGTGCATTTTTAAAGCTATTTAGATATTTTTTATACTATACCCAGGATATTTTATCTATTCAGAATGAATAATAGATAGTAATATTTTATTTTCAATGTCCTATTTTAGATTTATATTTTTATTCAACAAAAAATATTTAGGTATACATGAGTTATTTTTAAGTTTTGTATTATTTTTATATTTTTATTAGTTTTAGATACTAAATGGAGTAAAGCATGTATTGTTTTTCAATGATGCTTTGTTCTTTTTTTATGTTATTTTAAATAAAATTTTATAGAGTAAAAATAAATATATAATGTAAAACATAGTACTAAGTCTTCTAAATTATTACAAATATTGCATTGGAACCTTAAAATCTGAGACGACTATGCTCTAAAGTCTAAAAAATATAAAAATATTGTTATATTTTTCAGGTTTATCAAATTTTTCATTATTCTATGTAAAAAAAGATTAAATATTTTTCATGTTTTAAAGTAGACCCAAAAAATTCAACTTTGGTTTTATAGTATAAAAATAAAATTATAATTTAGTCATTATATTATGATTCCATGAAATTTTATAACATTTATGATAATATAATATTATGAAATGAGTTTAAAATGTCATCAAATAATATTGTTGTAAATTAAACGATTATACGAGATTATAATTAATTTAAAATAACAACAGTAAAAAGACACAATAAAACGAAAGTCAAAAAATAATTTAATTTATAAGTTATTTAAATTCCCCGTTAAAATAATACTGCAAATAGTAGAAAAACATATTGATATACAACCATTCCAGACGGCAAAAAGAAACAACATATTCTAAAACATTTCCAAAGAGTAAAACAGTACCTATATGTATATAAACACACTATTAATTAGTAATTTTCTATATGATTGATGTTAATTAATTTTATTAGTGTGTGCTTAACATATGTTTAAAAGTAAAGCAGTTATAACTAATAATTCACTAAAGAACCAAATGATTAGTATAAGTTTTATACAAAAATTCAAGCAATGAATGTATTTTATTTATTTATTTTAATATCGACATAAAAAAAGTCCAGAAAAAAAATTATAGTACTTATTAATAAATTATATAATTATAGTATGTGTTTTACAATGATGTGTTGTTTTTTTTAAAATTATTTTTAGTTTTTATGCGTGTACAGATTATTTCGGGTAGATAGATAAAAATAAACTTTTTTGGCATATAAGTATTTGATAGAAAATTTACTCTAGTTGATAATCTTAGAGGTCATTATTTGATTTTGTATGTAGTTATCAAAAGCGTAACAAATAACTACTAACTTTTATAAGGCAAATATAACAAAAAGTTGTTATAAGTTAGAAAATAAAAATATAATAGTCATAGTTAATGAGTTTATAAGTGATTTATTATATTATAATGTTTATAACTACCAAAAAAGACAATACATTTTTATAAATAGGAAAATGAAAATACCAGAAACTTGAAATCTACCAAATATTTGCTATAACACTACCTATGTATATTTATGTTGTATTTTTATTAGCCATGTAAATGCTAATAATAATGCTTATATGATATACACCGAAGATTCACTCCAAGTCCTTTTATTGAAAGAAATGATTTATCATTGCTTTCAAATTCTATAAATCCATCAGTACTCTGTCCAACGAGCAAAGTACTTCCACCCCTACTGATTGGTTTTTTAAATATGTACGTCGATAATATTGGTAAATTAAACATTATATATATATAATCATGTAACATGTATAATCTAACTATAACTATAACCAGAATATTTAAATATAATCTTTGACAGTATAGACATCATAGGCTTGTAAATTTAAAATGTTAGGTACCTATAAATAAATATATAAAACTATTAAGAAAAAAAATATATAATTCTATAAATTAATGTTCATAACTATAACTGTCTATGTATGAGTAAAAATATAGGTAACCTAATACGAATGAAACTATATTTTCACCAGTATTTTTAGTTTGATTTCAAATATACAAGACATTGTAATAGTAATTTAAGGTGTGACATTGACTTTTTTTTATTGTATAAAAGGAATTTCTATTTTTCTCTGTTAACAAACAGTAAAAGTGAATTTTCAAGATTTTTAATAATATTTAACAGAGTTAATAAAAAGTCAGAGTATAGTCTTTTCCATTAAAAAAATCGGTAAAAAAAACATTAAAGTTCAGACTGTTTGAACTGTTTGAAAAAGACTATAAAGGACGACCCAAAGACACAAGTTGTCACACGCAATAGGGCCTAAACATGTTAAAAAGAATAAACGCCTAACCGTGGCGACTTTTTCTTGACGCGTGTCTTGAAACTCGGTTTAAAATTAAAGTGATGTTTTAGTTTTATTATGAAAAAAAAAAGGTAATCAACATCAATGTCCGAGTGAAATCAAATTATAAAAATAAAATATATAATAAAATAAATGTTTATATATATGTGTGTGTTCAACCAATACTAATTAATAAGAATAAAAGAAGATAAAAACGTAAGTTTATTTAATCATTTGTATATAATAACCAAAAAAAAAATGTATAGAGATTGAGGCAATATTGATTAGTTTATAGTTATTTAACAATGATTCCCAAGTACCTTATATATACAATAAATTTTAGTAAAATTGTATTTTTACGGTTTGGTTTTATAAGAATTTCAATAGACTTAATGAAGAAATGAAGATTATCTACCATATTAATACTAATAAATTATATATAACAAAAGGTATATTACCTATTAGGTATTTAGAAATCTGTTCCTTCAACATTAGTATAGGTTAATTGATATTTTTGTATAAAAAAAAATACTTTAAAAATGTCGTCTTCAATAGATGTAAGCATTGCGTTCGTCAGACAGATTATTGGATAGTGGATATATTGGATTTAAATGCAAGATAAATTAGTTGTTTCAATAAAATAATTATGATTGGAACTTGGAATGTTATACGAGTATATGTAACAATATAACTATAACACTGTGAAGACAATTTTTTAAAAAAAAAAAATACTAACCTATATATAATAGTAAAATACTACGAGAAAGTTTTCCATCAAAATTCTAAATATATTATTGAAAAACTTTAAATGGTTATATGAAAATTATGAACAAAAATTTCTGAGACTTTTTTAATGAAGTTTGAGTAATAAGTACTTTTAGTCTTCCGTTAAATTTTCGGGTTTTAAAACTTATAATAAAATTTTAAAAAAATTAAAAAGAAAAATACAGCAAAATAGAAAAAAAACTTAATAACATTTTAAATGTCATAAGACTAAATAATACTAAAAAAATATGCACAGGAAATAAAATGAACATCATTGTAAAATCAGTAGCTTTATTGTATTGCTCAGAATGGAAATTGGACAACTTTTAAAATGTCATATATCTCAAAACGCTGAAAATTCGATAACGTCAAACTATTTATATTTTTTTTTTCTATGCCTGATTTGAAATACATACATAAATAAATTTATTTACACCAAAAAAAACATTTAAATATGATAATAATTAGATGCAGTTTACCAAATAATATTTTTTAAATATTACATCAAGAGTATATTAAATATAGGCACATAAATATTATTTAAATATATTTACACAAATACTTATATTTAAGCATGTACCTACTTTAATTCTGGTATTTCGAGTCCACACTTGGTACACATTATGAAAAATATACGTTTAATTATTTTAGAAATAGTAATATTTAAAATGCTCACTATAATACTAATATCTAAACCATCCAAACGTTCCATGAACTTAATATATTTCAACACAAACTGAACTCCTATAAAAACAGAAATAATAAAAATATCGAAGTGTACAATTGTTTTGAGTAGTATAACACAATAAGACATATTTAAACAATCGTACATTAATTTTATTATAGTAATAAAAAAATATATGGGTTATAATAAAAAAAAAACGATATCGTTAATGAATTATGAGGATGGTAAAAAAAAAAAAATATATATATATATATATTGACATAATATATAATATATATTATAATATTATAGTTTAATTGGACAAGGTTCATACGCGGCGCATAGGAATGATCTGGACGAGATGTTAAGGGGTGGGGGTGGGATTGCAGTCAATTTTCGTTATCAGAATAAATACACGGTAGATGTCAACAATGGCCATGGTAAGGACTGAGGTATACCATCCTCCCCCCAACACGGTCTGTCGGTATTTCCCCGCTCTAGAAAATGATTTATGTCCGGGCAATAATTATACGACGGGCGGCGGCAGTGGCGACACAATGCGTATAGTGTGCGAGAACATATAGCACGATGAAATAAAGGCTTAAATTCGATGCTAAAAACAATAAAACTCTTCCACTACGACCCTCTCGATGCAATTGTCCTATCGGCAACCTCCCTGTATCGTGGGACGATGCGATTGCATTATCATTAATAATAATAATAATAATAATAATAATGCAATGATAGACCTAGCTAAATTATTACTATACAATTATTTTATACAAAATATAAATGCATATACTGCATGTATTGCACCAAATTGTTCTTTCATTATATAACGCTAGTCTTCTTAATAATTAATACGAAAAAATAAAATATCGATAATAGATAATATGCACACAAGCATAAATAAACGTTTATTCTAAAATTTTAGCCAACGGTATTTTTTACTCAAAATCCCTGGGTACTATTACAAATACATTTTTATAAAGTTTATATTTCATTAGCTGCAGACCTAGAATATGTATTTAGCTCTGTACCGCCGTAAGATTTAGATTTTAAGCGGAACTACGAAAGCGTGCTCACATATAATCACATACAATCGTTCTAAACTGGCGTCTGACTACTATAGCTTCCTGATTATAAAACTTGTATCGGCTTTACCGGAAAACCATTAAATTCCGCCATTTTCTACTATCGGAAATATGTGAGAAATTTGAAGTAAAGCCCACCATGTTCTCTTGTTGTTCTGACGCTAATTTAAATTTAATTTCATACATTTTGAACGACTTATTAGATTCTCAAAATCTATTATCATACATTTATTTCCGTGCACCACATACACTTCAAGAAACCTTTCTCTCTTCTATTATCTATCTCATTCCACCAGCTACGGTCTTAATCATCCTATGCACAGGATACTTCGATACGTAAATTCCACAAATATTACCTTTTAACTATTAATTATAGTTCTCTGGCCCAGTTCACATTTTACATAGAATACTATTGAATTGACAGTCGGTCGTCAGATTTTTTCCTTTGTTCTGTAAGTTTTGGTGTCCATAGACTTGAAAATTTCTGTTTAGTATTTATCACTACATTTCTCATTAACAAACAGATATAATAAATACGTTTATTATTCTTATACTGTAGTATCATATTAATATCATATGAATAATAAAATGTACTATGGAGATAAAACGGATAGATATGTTCCTAACATCATGTTCTTCCGCTGTGAACATACTCAATCAAACTGCTCTGAAATGAAAAAAATTAAGCACCTAGTTAAGGAAGTGTCTATGGTCTAGTTTTAACTTAAATTTAAATTCAACTTTAACCTAATCTTTAATTCTATTCTACTATTTTTCATATTACCTGTACGCAGTGCTCGAATTGGCAAAATAAAAGTAGAGAGACTCTATTTAAGAAAAAGAGTGTACCCATCAATTTTTATACCTTGTTGTACCATAGGGACTATGCTCCCACACCCCCCCCCCATTCATCTCTCACTATATAAACCTATATTTAAGTTTTAAAATAGATATCTTACATTACACTTTTATAAATAATCAAATTTCTTCTTCTTCTCTTTCGCCTTCACTCCCAACTATTTGGGACCGGCCAAATAAGTAATCAAATGTATTTATGTAAATAGTTCCATAGAATATGGTAAGTAGGTAAGTACCTATATTGTTTTTCATCTTTTAATTTAATTCTCTTTCGACAACAAATTTCTTCTGCATCTCTCTTTAACTTAAAATAGTAGAAGTACGCTAAAATTTATGAAAAATTAGTTGAGGTACTCAGTCCCCCCGCATTCCCCCTCAATTCGAGCACAGCCTGTACGTACAAAATGTAGTAATTTATCAGTAGGTATACTATATTCTGTACTTTCTATTTAGGTACTTTATGTATTTTATAAATTTTATTTCCTGTTTAAAATATTTGTAATTGAATAAATAATAATAATAACTTTTATTCTGTAAACCATATTTTTACTAGATAACATGATCCAATTAGTTAATTTGTAAATATTTTTTGATAATTCATACAAGCAACTTTAGTGAAGTAATTTTTTTAATTTTTTTTTTATAGTTTTCAGTTAAATGTACAATATTATAATATTAAAAGATGATAACTGGCATGAGTTTAAATTCAAAAAAAAAAAATTTGATTCGTTATAAATAAGCAAAGAATCATATTTTTAAAATTAGGTCTTGAAAAATTATAGAAACTTTTCGTTTTGAGTCATGGTAAGTTCCATAGATTATATTTTTATTCACTTTTATAGTAAATTAACATTCTAATTATAATTGTATTAATATATACATACAAATATGATTCTTTTAGTCTACATAATATAATATTGAACTTTTATACTCTATATAAATTTATATAATTTACATCCAAATTATAAAACGAATATGAGAATTATTAATTATATCCGCATTAAATATATTTCCAATATCCATTCTATAAATCAACGTTTTTAAACAATATTTTGATCACCATAATTTATCATATTTAAAAAAATAATAATTACACATTATGTAGAAATTCTATTAAAACACATAATCAGTATGAAAAGTAGTTATTTAAATATATTGGTAGATATTCTAAATAAATGTCATCCCTAGTTACTGAACCCTCGAATATCTCAATTAAAATATATATTGTCTTTTTTTCTTTTGTTTTTATATTCTATTTGTGTTACTTTTCTTGATTTCGTTAAAATATGATACTTTAAACTGTTAAACAAATTTGAGAAATTAAACGAATTATGACATTTTGCGTTAATTCCTGTGTGTAATTTTAAAGGCGTCAGGTTTTATCGTCGAGAATTATAGTGAATACATTTTTGATTCCTTCAAAGGCAATAATATAAAGCTACGCGTACTGGGATTTAATGTGGAAAATAATAATATTATCCTGACAATTCTACAAAATCCTTTCGCTTAGAATATAATGTGTTATCGTTATATTCTTAACTATAAGCGGCATTTCTTATAATACTAAGTCTTGTCTTATATGAGATCAGTATTAATAAATAAGCTAAACATGGTAATTTTATTTATCATCTTAATTATTTTGAAGAAATAACTTACAGAAATTGATGGTAGATAGAGGAGAGAAAAATTAAATATTATACAAAAATAAAATCATTATCAAAATATAACAAAAATAATAAAAATTTGTTCAAAGTAAAAAAAAAAATATATTAAAAATAAATAATTTTCCAAATAATAATTCAAATTCCCACAAATGTAAACTACGACACAATTTTCTAACTCAGTAATTTTTGCCTACAACATACAGAAAATACATACAAAGTTGACATCCTATCTCGATTCATTTTATTATATGAATTTCTTAAATATCAGTATATAGAACATACATTATATGTATTATACATAAAATAAATGTCATATTTCAATATGCGTAGTAGCAATCTATGAGTTTTCTAAAAAATTTTATTTTCTTTAAATGAAATTTAAATAATTTTCAAAATGTTTTTTTTTTTTTTTAATTAAATGTAGTATAATAAAAGATAAATCTAAACGTATATTCTTAAATTAAGTAAAAAACAAAATGTTCAGTATAAAGTAACAAAAAACTTAAAGAACTATTAAAATGATTGTGTTGTATATATTAGTACAATTTATTATATGTATAAAATCAAAAGATTGATTCAAATATACGGCATCTTTACTGTTAATTATTTAATTTAATTAATATTTTGTTTGTTTTTTATGGACAACATAATCATGACATTTTTGCATTATATTTTTTAATGAAATCAACAAAATCTTTTTAAATGATGTTTTTATAATTCAATGGACGCAAAATTCATCAATTAAATTAAAAAAGTAAGAATAAGTGATTGAAATTACGTTGGATGTTACATTGTTTAATGAACTTTTATTTTTTCAGTATACCAACAACTAGTGTATATATTATACATATACTATTTACAATTGTTTTTTTTTTTTTTTTTTTAATTTTTTTATAACAAGTCAAAACGTAAAAAAGAGGGTCATTATAGACAGTAAAATAAATCAATAGTTTAATTTTATAATAATTTAAATAATATTATTTACAACGTTATTTTCTTAATATGATGTTTAATTTAAAAAAAAAACGTTAATACAATTATAAATTATTTAAAGACGTAATTATAAAAAGCTGAATAAGACTGTTGTGTAGAACGTTGAAAGAAATTTAAATTAATCTAAGGAATATAAGATATGAAAATAAGTAAAAGATATTTAAAAAGTAGCTAAAAATGTCGTTGGCGATAGTCAGTGTAATCTAGTAGATGATAAGTTAATGTTATGGTGGTCAGAAGCCATATAAATGTTTGTTTTTATTAACACAGTTTAAGAAATATCAAAAAACTTGATAAAAAGATGGTTAAAGAGAGTATAAAAGTTTATGTAAATCAGAAAAAAGTATACTGAATAATGCCAAATAAGAAAAATAGACTAAAGGAAGAGAAAAACCATCTATGGATTTTTTAAGTGTATGGTATATTAAAAATAAGAATAGGAGAGTGTTAAAAAATGACAAAATGTTAATAAATTGGTGAGAAGAATGTTTTAAAGGATTATTAAATGAGGAATTACTAAGATAGACATTAGATGAAGTTCAGTATAATATTGGTATGATGGATTTAATAAGAGGAAAAGTACTAAAGTGTTAATAAAATTAAAATTAAGAAAGTGGTATGACCAGATTGGGTATGAATATAAGTATGGTAAATTTTAAGGAGAAAAAAAGGAGAAAAAATTCCATAAGCATGGAGGTATAGTTTACAATACTAATATTTAAGGGTAAAAGAGATTGCTTAGAGGAAGATAAGAAGTTTTTAGAATAGGAGTATATCAGAGTTTGGCTTTAAGTCCCTATTTATCATTCTTCATAATAGATTTGGAAAAATAAAGGATATACAGAGTAAGGTACCATAGAATATAATATTTTTAGATGATATAAAACTATTAGGAGTGATTTCTGATAAAGTGAACACTAAACACGAATAATGGATAAGAAAGGCAAAGGATTAAGGGATAATTGTGCAGATACAAAATATATAGAATACGCTATTAGAGAAAGGAAATACAAATTTCATAGAAATGGGAATATATTAGGGGAGGTTATAAGGTTAAAATATTTAGAATTCATTCTACAAAAATGATTAGGACTTCTATGATGATATTAAACATAGACAAATAGTTCATGGATGAAGTGAAGAGAAGAGTTGGGTATTGAGTGTAACAAAAGAATATCAATATAAGGTTAAATGGTGAATTATTATAAAAACAGAGGTGAGGTCTGCAATTGTGTACAGTAATAAAATACAAATATGTCGGCCAGTAAAATAGAAAGGTAACAAAAAGTATAAGTGTAGCAGAGTTGAGAATATTAAGGTGGATGAGTAGAGTGACTAAAGGAGAATAAATAAGAACTTAGTATACAAAAGATAGCATAAGAGTGGCTTCAATAATAGAAAAAAATTTTAGACAATAGATATATATATGGTTATATAGAAGGTAGAGGACGAGATAGTATGATTAATTAGAAGACCGAAAAAGAGGTGCGTGACTATAAAGAGTAATATATGATATATGGTAGTATAAGTATGTGGGACATTGAGTTTAGTAAAAGTGCAAGGTTAAAAATAATTGGAAGAGAAGGAGGAAGAAGAGATAAAGATACAAGTACATATGACCGAATTAATTTTAATGAGATTTATTTCGATATAGATTCGTTTAAAAAAAAATAGATTTTGTTCGATTTATCGTTAAAAATTTTACTTAATATATTATTTGAAATAGAATATTTTAAAAATATACTACGATATTTTCAATTTATATTATTATAACTAACAAATTGTAAAAAACTTCTAAGAAATTGGATGATTGAGAGTTAGTATTAAGTATATGTATATTGTATATTCCATATTTTTCTCTCTCATTAGTTATTAAAAAGTTTCACGCTATATTATAACTTCTCGAGAAATAAATATTTTGTAATTATTTTTATCTAACTAGTTGTTGACAATACTGAAAATAAATTATATAAAATCGTGATTATTTTAAAGTCGCCCAACTGTTATGTAACGATCAAAATAAGTCATAACAAATAAAATGCATATAATAAGTTTAGTACTTTTTCTCGAATACTGTATAAGATGGTAATTTTGCGAATGAAATATCAGTAACTCGATAATAATTTGAATTTGATAATATTACCACCATCAGCGTGGTAATAAGTCTTTTGAATTTCATAGTGAAGTGAAAATGTAATACTTCAATTCAGCATTAAGATTTATTAAACGTTATTAATGAATTGAAAAATATTAGGTTCATTACACTTTAAAACAATCGAAGGGGAATTTGTTTTAAAAATGTTTTTTTACGACACTTTTATTATGTCATCATACACATTTTTAACTTGGACTATTTCGTAATAATTAATGTTTAAATTTCGTTTTACAGTTTATAGATTACAAATGAAATTGAACAACCCAATATGGAAGTAAGAGGTGTTTCTGTACCATATTTATCTATCCTTAAAATATGAAAACTTTTCTTCGGTAAATATTTAAAATTTAAATTATATACAGGTATATAACTACTTACTAGGTAGTTAAATTTAAGGATTATAATTTTTTGATATTATAAACCGAGTTGTTGAATACCAAAACGTTAATTTTAATTTTTGATTTTTTATAATACATCATACCCGATATCGCATTTTTTACAGCAGTTATTATATTATTAACAGTATTATAGCCAATGAGGACCTAAGTATAGTTATACTTAATGAATCTAGTCACAATTTATTAGCTCAAAACACCAATGTGATGAAATGGCATAACCAGGTTGCTGCCCAGTGTTAAAGACATTAATATTTAAATAGATTCATGTTTAGGATGTTCATTGTAAATTAATTTTTATTTTTTTCAATATCATTGTTAAACTTTGTACTAATTATAAGATAATAATAAAGTTGTTATGCGTTGGTAATATTCAAAAATACTTTACGCATATATATTTTTAATGCACGTATAATAAATATATCGGACACAGAATTAATAATGCACCAAATCTTAATAATCCGAAAATATCACATTCGAATACTCTGCCAATTTCTCATTTAAATATCCCGTGTATACAACGCGACGAGCTCAGTGGTTTTTTTCACATTATTGAAATTTATACATAATATGCTCTATCCTACTCTACGAGGACGAGTCACCTTACCGTCATAGCGTCGTGGGTGTAAGACCATATCGTATTGTTTTAAGTACCGGGATCTAGACACATATACCTTTTGAGCGTATCATAGCACCCATATATTTTGGTTTTTATTAAAATAATACGTGTAGTGGCTCCATTTTTTTCATTTTTTCTGGTGCATATTGTTATCGAATCAACTGTCTGCATTTTACTGTAAATTTGCATTTCGTTTATTTATCATATTTTTTCAAGTATATCTACTTAATAATTTAATGAATCTCAATACATGAATTTCTTCATTTTTGTCTCACAGAAGGCGTTTTCGATTCAGATTAAACTCACTTACACGTCTTCAGCTTAATCGCGCTCGGCAAATATTTGTTTACTTCTGAGTCAATAATTGCACATATCCGTAGCGATTCGCTGCAGCAAACATTGTAGTTGAAACGGAAGTATTTGGTCCACTATTTTCTCGTACTAGATTTTATTGAGGTAATACAGTCGATAGGTAGCTTAGTTAAATTCGTCGAACCTACGAATCCCTTTATTTTATCCTTTTCACGTGTTACATAATATGTATATTATACAGAGTGATTTTTTATATAAATATCAACGCAGAACGTCTAGAACTTCAATCCACAACAGGTACCTATAAACACCTTAAGCTCGTTTTCCTGTCTATTTCTACTGTACAAAAGTCGTGAAATAATATTGTAGGCAAAAATTAGGCACAATGTGTAAAATAATATTACAGATCGTATGTTTTTTCTCAAAAACACGCAATTTAATACGACTAGACGCGTGTGCGCAGCGGGGCATCACTAACCTACATTATAAATATTATTGTCCTTTTCTACAAAAATTCATAGGCATAGGTCATTTGTTCAAAATAATATTTACTGTCCCTTTCATTTCGACCAAAACATACCCCTTCGATTATATATTATATTTACACATGCTTTTCACAATAATTCCAATTTATACATATATACTAATTACCCGCAAATTATCAAATTACCACATTTTATTATAATGTATATTATTACCTATATTATAATATATTATTTTATTCCATTCACCCCGTACTTTCTCCCTTTAAATCTATCACATGAGACATTATTACAAATAGAAGTGTTTATGGTGAAAAATATAGCCAATTATAAAATAGGGTTTTCAAAATGATTTTTTTATACTTTACTGGCACAATATATTTAACGTTGTTTTTAATATGTAATTTCAGTTTTAAATATGTACAGGTAACCAACCTAATTAGTTTAATTACTGTTTTCAGTTAAATTTTAAGATTAATGGTCTTGATTATCGGTGAAAACATTTTTTTAGGTAAGTCGAAATTGAGATTTTTTAAATTTGTTTCCATAATATATTGTCTGTAAAACGTTATTAACAGTTGCTTTTTTTCTATGCCACTTTGATAAAAACGTTTTAGTTGATTTTTTGTTTAGAATTAGCCATATATAACAATATATACGATTTATTTTACATATTTATTCTTTACACTTTAAATTATTTCTATTCTACAGTATATAATAATAAATATAAAAACATATAATAACATCGGTGGCACGTAACACACAACACAACAAATAAAATCCGTAAAATATATACGTCGGCTCTCTGAGAGATAAGTTCTTTCCGTTAAAAATTATGGGGAAGTATATACTATATACTCGTATATAGTATAGTTGGTTTCAATAAATATATACGATAAATATAATATATACTATAGTTGATCGTTAATAATGTTATCCGTTTATCTTCGTTTATTTTTTTTTAATATTTATTAGTTGCCAAGACTGGGAAGTGGGCACTGACAAGTTAACAATTTAAATTGAATTGATTAGTTACATGTTTTAGTATAAATATCCAATATAATATTCTATTTATTTTTATTGAACTGATGAATTAATTTCAAATTAATTCTCACATTAATATGATATTTAAATTATTTACTATTTTGACAAAATGAAAAATTTTCATTTTCATAATTTCATAATAAATTTTAATTTCGAAATATTAATTTGAAAAGTAGGTATCCAGAAACTCTAATATATTATTTCTATTCTTCCTAAGAAAATTCCATATTATAACTTTAAATTAAGTATTAAGTTAATTTTTTTTATATTTTAACTGTAAAAAAAATGAAGCGAACATTAAACATGTTTTTTCTATATTACCCTAATATAAATGGAATTAAGAGTCATTAAATGGGGTAACTTAGCACAGCTTCCAAATCAAAATTATTTTTTTAATCAATAAATAATAATACAAACTGAAATATATAACATGAATCTACAATCTACATGATATATTTTTTCATCATTTGTACAATGGGTGTATTCTATTAATATGAATTTTTTTATTTAATTTAAAATTATTATTATATTATTACTATATTATATATATATATATATATATATATATATATATATATACAATTTAATTTCGTATTCTAGTGAAAAAAATATACATAATAAATTATTAGTTTTATAGAAATACTAATTAATTAGGTGTATCAAATATTAAAACTATTAATTACATTTTCTAATTATTTAATGTTTAGATAATATACGTAGAAGAATAGGAAGATAATTGGTTTACTCTCTTCTATACTACTTTCTTCTAGTTTATATTTTTGATGCTATAAAAAAAAGTTGGAATTCTGAATAATAAAAAATATACATTAGTATTTAGCACAAAATAAGGTAATCTAAGAAGGTTGTCTTGCACATTTTAACTCATGTATATAATCGATAAAAGGAGGTTGAAAGCGGTATATTTCTAAGGAGTTGAGTACAAGTACTTTAATAATTTATCACAGAAAGATGTGTTAGCGTATGTGTTGTAAATGATTATTATGGATTTCAGTATTCTAGAGCTTTGCACAGTCCGGTCTTTTTCGGATTCTGAACGTAGCTATGGAGCTGGTAGTTATATAATAATCTTTATTTTTATTTTTTGTGTTCAAATTTACGACCAGATCGAGTGCTCTGATCTTTATGTACTCACCCGATAGCAAATTTCAACTAGTTAGTACTTGAAATAGGTTATTTTTCAGTTATTCCAATATTTTTTTAAAGCGTATGGAAAAGCTAGCAAAAAATGTCAAAAATACGGTGTCCTTAAATCGATATTTTTCATTTCTTTATATATAATAATGACTATAAAATCTTTAAATTGACATAAAAATTTAGTATTTTATTTACGATGATTAAATTTAAGCCCACAGTATTGTAATTTGAGACTATTTATAGACATTTTAGGTATCGAGAATTTTAAGTCATTAAAGAGGTAGTTCTAGGTTCTAGACCTGAATATTTCATACAAGATTAAATAAATGTTACATTTATTAAATTTAAAAAACCCGAAAATTCGTTTTATTTATTTATTTTTGTTATTACAATATTTTTTCAAAACAAAACATAAATAATTGATAAAATGAGATTTTAAGACATGAGCAAATGTTTATATAACGTTAGTTGTATATTACTTTCAATAAATTAAAAAATCAATGGTTAATCATTTTAGATTTCGATCTGAGCGAGTAAACTAGTGATATTACAATGATGTTTTTTTTTAAGTTTACACATCTATTTCGTGCATGTCCTATTGTAATTTTTCAAGATATTGTTGTTTTTTCAAGCCATAATTTGTTTTTTTTTTAAATTTAATAAAATTTACTTTTGTAGTTTTGTGTTTACTAATTATATAATTAACAGATAATATTTATTATATTATATTGATTTTATATACTCATTATTCAATATAATTGTTCATGCCTACTCAGTATACATAATTAAATGTTACTGTTATAGAATATAATAAATAAAGTATAGTTAAATATATATTGAAACTCTCATTTTGAATAAATAATAACCATGCATAATATTTGTATAGGTATTGAATAAAACAATACAGTTTATAAATTTAACACTGCTAAGTACTTATATAAAGGTAATTTCCAAAACAATGCCAAAAGTGCATAAAATATGCTTATTACTTTAGGGTCAACTGTCCCCGACCCATCACATACAAAACTATTGAAAAAAGTCAATCATGTTATCTAAATTGTCATATTTATTCCTCTCGGTTATCATAATATTATTATATTGGAATAGAGATTCTGTTATTTTTATTTATACCTACTATTGTGTGCTGTTAAGTTATTAGCTTATATTATTGAATTGTTTTGCTAATATGAAATTTAATTGTTTTAGTTTATTAGTAATACATTATAAGTGTCTAACGAATTTTTAAATATTTATTTAATTTATGTCAAAAATAAGTTTTAATTTTTGTAATGATCCAAAAGCTTAAGTTCAACCAAATATTTAATATAAAACATTTAGTAATTTATATAAATTATCTAATAATGCAATAGGAAATTAAGCGGTATTGAAAGATTTCTTATTAAATTTGTAATTGTTTTATGAATTAATTTTACTTTTTTTTTGTAGTTATTAAATATATATTCAATAATAATATTGTTATGTATATTTTACCATTGTACCGAAAAGTAATTATTTTGTTGTACTTACCTACTCATTTTATCGATAAAATTATACTAAGTACTTCAAAACATAATGTATGGTGCTCATATTCATATAACTATAATATAATTATATTTCTTATTATAAGTATAGTTTTTAAACAATTGAGTAAATCCAAAAGTATCTTATCCGATACTTGAAGTACTCAGTGGCGCCGAAATAGTTTTAAACTACTTGGGCAAATTAATCGATAAAAATTAGCTACTTACCTACCCCCCAAATATTTTTAACAAAATGGTTAAGCCCCCCATATCCCCCATATGGATTCCAATAAATAATCAATTAATTTCATAATCCATTTCCTATTTTATTATTTATTAAATATTTTTTATTACATATTTTATGGTATTTTATATTAATTATTTTCATTACAACACAAATAGGGAATAATAAATGTAATAAATAATTTAATAGCTAATAAAAAAAATTCTATTGATTATGTAAATACAATTTATCTAGTATAAATAAAAAAAGAAACTATATCAATTAGGTATATTATATTGTTTTTCATATACTATTTGTATATTTTATTGTACATATTCACAAAAATATACACTTAAAGCATTTATCCAAGTTTATTTATATTTTACACTATCTATTGAAATTTGTGTACAAAACTGTTTATTCGCAAAAAAAAATATCATACTAAATGTTATTAGGGGATATTAATAGTATCGTAAATTCCTATTTCATACTTTAGTTTATGTTGCAAATATTTCTGTAATATTTTCTGGATAAACTTCAATGTAATGTTCACGTGTTTTACGTATGAGATTTTCTAAATTTTTTCACCCATTGTAATTATTAATCTTGTTTTAACCAATTTTAGTTTATAATACGTTCTCTCTGGTGAACAACTTTATACTGGAATAGTTCCTTAAATTTTTAATAACATAAATAAACTTGAGAAAACAATCTTTAGACCAATAGAGTAGGTACCTATTAAATTATTCCATTATATTTGTACCTACTATTTAGTAGGTAAGTACTCATAATTTAAATGTCGAAAATATAATACATTTTTTTATTAAATATTATATCCAGCAATATGATATATTGTAGATAAGGCTATATCCAAAATGGGGTCAAATTTAAAATAAAAACTGGAGTTTTTTCCGTATTTAATACTAAAAATGTTGTATCCAAATACCTACATATATTTTAGAATAAATACTTCAGAATACTATTGAATATTTAAATAAATAATTGAATATTTATTGCATTGTTTTATGCATTCATATTTTATTTTATACGAGTACATTAACAGTAACAAAATGTGTGTTAAATCATTGCACATAATTTTGTATCTAAAATTATTAGTTTTTACATTATAATGATGAACCGTTATAATATAATATTATTCAAAATAATACTCATTACTTTTTGTTTTTGTAAGTTTTAAATAATTTATATATTAATAAAAATTCGTATTATTTACAAATAAGCGATTATTATAAAATAGCACGATAATATAATGAAAAATTAACAATATGAAATAATTTTCCACTTTGTATTTTAGAAATACATGTTTTACGCATCCAATTATAACTTTTATAATTTATAAATGTTAGCGAGTAATAAAGTACAATAGAAAGGCTTTTAGAATACAACACTTGTTGCGCATATAACTTAATTTCGTGTTAATAATTAGTAAAATAACTTCATTTTAGTAAGCGTTTTTGTAGGAATGTTTTTTCGATCTTCAATAAATACCAAATGTATAAATAGTTATTTAAAAAATGCGAAAAAAATCTGTTAGTTTATATTTACAACACTATTAAAGTGTATGGCTTTGTAGTTTGCATACAGTGCACGGATAAAACGCGTTTGTATAGGAAATCTTTGATTTCCTTAATTTTTTGGAACGTTTTGAGACGAATAAAATAATATAATACATTATTAATAGATATTATTTTAATTGTTAGACACTAAATATAGTTTGAAAGCCATTGAAATAATAGTTTTTTTTATAGCTTATGTACGATAATATTTTTAAAATTGATTTGAAAAAATGTTTCTAAAATAATATTACTATCATAAAACCAATTATCTACACATGATTTTTGAAAAAAAATACATACATTTTAAATATATGTAAGTAATGAACTATAATTTATTTAAATGGGATATATTCGCCTGTATGACAAGTGAAGTGTTTTATTTTTGTAAATAGTCAAACAAAATATAATAGACAAAATTGTATTCGTATTTTTTTTTTTATTTCCATGAATGTTTGACAAACATTTTGTTAATTATTATATATTGTTTTTGCTTTATTTTTATCAATAAAACACAATGTGTATACGAAAAAAAAACACCACGTTGGACCGTTAAGAAAGTAAAGCGGATTTATTTCATATTATTAACAAATAATAATTTGAACCTGAAAATAAATCCAGATTTCGAATATTATTCAAATTCTCGAACTTCATAAACGCCCCCATATATAGTTGTTGAATAAACCCGTAAATCTCGGGGCGTACCCCTAACGTCTTTATAATTGCCAGACCTATGAGCACGCCGAAAGTTTCTACGGGCATTTTCAGAGCGTCGTTGTGTGAAATACGAGGAGAGAAACCTAACATTTGGAATCGCCTACCTAATGTGCTTTTTGCTCCGATGCCCATTCATTACACTACTAGAACTGTCCGATTAACACAGGCAAGTGGTTAAGAAAACGACAGTTCAAAACCAAAAACTGTCAGGACTACCGTATCATTCGCTTCATTGAAATATTCTTATCGCCAATAATAATTATATCATGAATATAGATGATATCATGAATACAGCTCCATAAAGTCATATTGAATTATAGCAAAGGATATTGTATATTTAGCGATACAATAAAGTATAAATCGAACACGAATCGAGTTTCGGCTAATTTTACCATATTTTATTTGTTCACAGATCATTTGAAATAAAATATACTACATATATACGGAGTGCAGCTATAAGAATTATCAAGATAATTTATACAAACTTAATAGTAAGTACGTCTTACAATAATTTATATTCATTAGAAAATCTCCAATGTCCATAAATAATAATTAAATACTAACATTCTATATTTTTGTTTGTTTTGTAAATATATATTAGTAATATATCAGACTATGTGGACACTTAAAAAGTATATTTTTACATTGAAAATGTATGGGTTAACATTGTTTTAATTTTTATGCATTTTGTCGATCTATTGAAAAAAAATTGTTTATCAGAATACTATTATTATAATTTACAATAATTGATAATAAAATTTATAAGATGAAAATTGTTTTATATAAATAAAATGAAATAATATAATCATTCGTATAAAAAATATATATTAAATCCCAATTATGGTAGTCTAGAGAAAATGACATATATTTATTTATTTATTTAGAAATAATAATAATAAATTTATATATGTGCAATTATATGAAAAACTATAATAAATCAAATTAATTTTTAAAACAAAAGTTTAAATTATAAGTCATATTTCTTTAAAGTTATAATATAATAAAACAATAATATAATATAATTATATATTATAAATATATAATAATAAAATAATTCAGAAAACCCATTCGGAGACTGTAAGTATTCACTATTAAATTAAAAAAAAGTATGTGTTTATTTCGTTCTGTTTATAATAAGTTTTTTAATTTGAGTATACAATTTAAACTCTTAAAATCGAGTATTAATGTTTTATAGTTTCCAAATTCCACGTGTCATTTTTATATTTCGAATTACAATTCCACGAAATTGAACACACACACACACACACATATATATATCGGTGGAATAGGTATAATAGTATTAACCTATACTATTAACGACTGCTGTATATGGTAAAAAATTTAATAACCACGTTTATGTCAAAAATAATATTAAATTGACTTCGAGAATTACGTGAAAACGGTGACGGCAATCAACAATGTACAATTTAAAATTATTTAATTTGTTCAAAATTTTAAATTATAAATTTGTTCTTAAGTTTAGAGAAAAACGCTTCCAATGGGAGTTCCAGCATTTTTGTAGTGACAACTATTTTTTTTAGTCAAAAACTGATTTAATGTTTATTGATATCTTGTATATTTTCCACAAATAAGTAGAACTACAAAAAAATTACATAACCCAAGGTTATGAAACGTAAAGTTAACTAACTTAGTGTTAGCTGATTTTCATAGAATAACTATACTCCAAGAATTTTAGGTACCTAGTGTCCCTATAAACGTTTATAAATTGAAAAAAAAAATTTATATATTAGGTTTATAGATAATGCATTTTTGAAAATATTAAAAATATATACCCAGATATTTTTATTTAACTTGACCTAAGGCACAATGTTTAAAATTATAACTCCATTAAAGTCAGATTTATTATGTTTAATGCCATATGAATATTAATAAAATGCTTTTCAATTTAGGTTAGATGCACTATATAGTTTTTATTATGAGATATATATTATTAAGAGAGACTTCAACAATGCTAATTTTCTAATACACTTTATTAAATACAACATTAGTTAATAGTTTTATGTACCTAACTATTGGTTAATGAATATAGGTACCTTTATATAATATACTTAAAAAAAAAACCAAAATATATGCTGCTGATAGGATAATAAAAAACATTTGTATTCGAAATTATTAAACATCTACTCTTATATTAATTATCCAAAGTCAGTTGTATTTATGTAAAAATATGATTCACTGATTAAACCTTAAATGTACATTTTCAACTATTCTAAATATACAAATTGTGAAATTATTTCAATGGTCAATAAAAATGTAATTTAAAAAAAAAGATGAATGTATATGTTATATTTTTGTATGATTATATAAAAAAATAAATGTTAACTGTAAATTGTAAACACAATAAATCAAAGAGCCAAAAACAATTTGAGTATAGCCATAGACTGAATATTAAATTTAAAAAAAATCATTTTGCTAATATGAATTAACTAAAGACTATTAAAAAAATGTGCATATATTTGTTACTTGATACTCTAAATAAAGATAAGGTATTGATTAAAATTAAAAATCCCATTTTAAATAAATCCTAAAAAAATGTTATATCGTTATATTTAAATTATATAATCGTATAATACTATAAGAGTAAGACTGGTTTTGGCGAGAAAAACCATGCAATTATTTTCCTAAACTAGTAATATTATATATATATATATAATATATATTTATATATATTATTATATATTTATTATTTATTATATATTTATATATAAATAAAAAAAAATATATATATATATATATATATATATATATAAAGTCTGTCGAAAGAGAAGAAAAATGTAAAATTATTCATAATAATATTATTGCATACATAACAAGAACAACAAAAAAAAATTTTCTTACAAAGTTTAAAAAATGAGAACATTTTGATAATAATAGTAATATACATAAATACATAAAAACAATGTTATTTAGCTAAATTATTATTGCATCCAACTTTGAGAGATATTATGGTAGTATACAAAATGCGGGTGTTCCTTTTTACACACAGGTGAGTAAAGAGACGAGTAAACCGATTATGCTATCTTAAAAGCAGTAACCAAACAAACCACGACTGAAATACTCAGACTTCTTGTGCCAAAACATATAATACGAGTAATAAATTTCAAATGTTACACCAAAATCATTTTGAAAATTTACGGGAAAATTACAAAGTTACACTAGTTAAAATAAAAATAAAATTGATATACATACCATATCATTCAATATGCAAATATGATGATAAATTTATCGATTTACATTGCCTTTCTAACAGTCACATGGTTGAGAAATTGTATATCACCCTTCAATTCTAAAATTTATTTTTTATTTGATGATATATTTCATTTATATTATATTCATATGATTAAAAATAACTAATACAACTAAATTGTTCACGATTAAAAACGAATGCAAAAGTACAAATAGTAAGAAACACAATTTAATAATAACATTATATCGTAATTTGTGCTATAATAGTTATGTTCTTATTCTTCAATATTATATTAATCATTAATTGTGTATGATTATATAAAAGTTTCTACGAATATTATTCAAATATTTTTTTTATATAAATTATTAAAATTAATAGTATATTCTTAAAAATAGTCTAATAGAGGTCTTAATAATAAATGATAAATGGTTATGTTTATGGTTTATTTTTTTGGTTCAGGTTTGGTCGAAAACCGGGACTAATAAAAAATTAACCTAACTACGAAACTGAAACTATTTTTGGGTTAGGTACATACAATTACACAGATTTGATAATTCGTTATCAGTTCTGCAAAATTAAAAACTTTTCCGCAAAATAGATATAAGGTTATATATAAAGTTCATATGTAAAAGGTATAGGTCAAATATAAGGTTATGAAATCGATAAGTTGTAGATTCAATTTTGGTGCGATAAAATGTATAGGACTGTTATAAATTTTAAATACTATTGAAATAACGGTCTCGTCATGAATCAGTTAAATGTGAATACGACTAAAGATATGGATGTGAATTAATATAATAAATTATAAATCAAATTACGATAATATTCTAGTCTAAAAAATATCATATCTTCGATAAGAATAAAATTCATCATTGAAAAGCAATGACCAATCATTAATATCTATAAAACGATTTTGAGCGGAGAATTAGTGTAATGATAAAAAATAAAGACAACTACAGTAGGTGACCACATAGCAAAATAATTTGTTATAGATGTTATATAATTTGTTATTTTATTAGTTCCCCAAAAATTATATAATATTTCTGTTATAAATGGTAATTTTCGCTTTCTAAACATAAGTTTAGACAATTTATAACCTCTCAGTGTCTATCCGTCCGTTCATCTGTATGTTTATATCCTTTCGTAGTAAGTAGTAATTAGTGCATAGTAACGAGTAACATTGTTGACAATTGATTGTATTTACATCTTAATATTGATAATCATAGTTATTAGGGCGAAAGAAAACAGAAAACGTCGGTCTGTATGTATTCATATTTTGTTGCTTTCGTTACCAATATATTATATAATTTGTAATCGTTTTGTTAGTTTTAGGCTTCTATACCTAAATATAGTGGGTTAAATAAATATTTTTTAAATC